>WMED01011339.1:0-15315 GCA_019650415.1 Pipa parva | reverse complement strand
TCGTGTATAAGTCGACTGTACTATTTTAAATGATTTAACTAAAATTTCTCGACATATACATGAGTATATACAGTATATACTTTGGGGGGAGAGGGGAGATTCCACAAGGTGAAAGGTTATTTTACATGAAAATCTGCAAGGTATGCATAGTAGGTTGATTATTTTAATAAAATATTGTAATGCGCTCATTTCAATTAGGAATGTCTCCTGGGCAAGAAAGGGTGTCTTTTGATACATGTGTGGTATCGTTGTAATCAGGAGGAATGGGGCTTTTAGAAACAGTATAGTTTTACCAAGGAAACCATACTTTCTCTGTTCAAAATAGTAATCGCTTTAAGTGAAAATATAAATGTTTTACTTTTTTTTTTTTTTTTTTTAATACATATTTCACCCTAAACAATGAGGAAGCAAAAAAAAATTATGACAAATCAGACATTGCATGTTAAATCCCAAAGTCTGCTGAAAAAAACAATATATCATTTTTCTGGAAATTACATTGCTTTCCCTGCAAAAACATTAGTAAAACACATACAGCGCAAAATGCTTAAAAACAGCTTGGGAATATGTTGTGAATGAAAAAAAAAAAGTTGTCTGGTAGTTAAAGGGTTAATTCAGCAGAGGTCAGTATCCCCCCTGTAACTGCTTTCTTCCTCTGAACAGTTCCATGCTTTGTTTAAAGTGCACCTGTCACCTCAAAACTCGAATACTGAATTATGTTCTACTGGTTCTCAACCATTTATTGCCGCGACCCTGACAAGATTTTCATAGTAGTCAAGACTGCAACATTATTCCCATAATTGTATGGAAATCTTGTCAGGGTCGCGACTTTAAAATTGTCGCGGTCGTGGATAAAGGGAATGGGAAATCCTCGACATCCCCGAGGGGTGTTAGACGACCCCTGCCAAATCATCATTTGACTTCAAAAGGGTCCCAAACCACCAGTTTGAGAACCACTGTACTAATGAAATAAACTTTTTTAATATAGATTTATTTTTAAAATGTACCTTTATATATCGTTTATCACTGTCTGTTTCCCTGTCACTCCGACTTTTCTTTCTCATGCTGGGTCGAGCGGGGAAGCGTCATATATATGATTGACATTTACATTTATTCCCATAGCAAATCCGCAACCGTGTCAAATTTCCCATTGTAAAATAGAGACCATTTTTATAGTTTTGACTACAACAATATTCCCATAGTAAAGTTACGACTGCGACAATATTCCCACAGTAAAGACACGCATGAGTATTTGGGGGCATGGAAATACCTTTTGAATGGCAGGTCCTATCGAAAATGCCGGCTTCCAAAAAAAAAAAATACAAAAACCTTATACTAAGCTGAAACATTGCAGTCACAGTCTGAACTGTGCTGCCACTTCATTGCACGGAAGCAGACTCTACAGCGCTTGCACAGGTACAGGAGCCAGCACAAAGCCACCCACTTGTGCAAAAGATTAAACAAGTCACCATGCTCATTTTTTGCCGGTGAGAAGAGCATTCTAATTGGGGACAGAATGAGCGTGATTATGTACACACTCTTTTGGACCACTGATTCGACTAGGCGGGCAGAGCTTCGCACTGGCTCCTGTACCCTCCTAAGTGCTGTCAAGTCTGCCTTACTAGAAGGTATTTATTTATATGTATCCTTTTTTATTCGACCTTAAGTTCTCCTTTAATAATTCAAATTATTTATAAAACAACTGTAACTTCAATAGACAAAACAGCATATGATATCAAAGGCTCGGAACATGTAGGCATAAAGCCTTCCACTTTCGTTATTTGCGATTTAGCTGAAGCATAAGCCAAGCTGCACAACCCAGATGTGTACTGGAAACAGCATTTCAATAAAGCAACCAAAAGACTGAACATGCTTTAAACAATGTTACACCCCCACATACCTTTGGCCAATCACTTTTAATATTTACTGCCTTCTTCCCATCACACAGAGCTTGTCTGGAATATAGATCAGAACAGACATTTGCAGGTGTTATACAGTGTAAAAAAATTATATATTTTTTATTTATTACATTATAAAGTCCTTTTATCACTTGCTTATTTTTACTTTACTTTCTCAAAGCATTGCACACAAACTTGCATGATTAAATTGACAAACTTCAACCTTGGCAACTTATCTGTTGCATCCACTTTATTCTCTATGCACCACAGCATCTACCAACTAAAACAGAGAAGTTAGTTAAATTCCCAGCCTTCCAATTAGTTCCCAGCCTTCCAATTAGTTTACAACCAGAGATCCTCAGCATCCTCACATCAGCAATGTAGAACTTTGACATATTGCACTGAAAGTGTGGGTTAGACTGTAAACTCTCAGAATTGCTACCTCTTCGAGGATCTTTGAATTGTGAGTATAATTTACACATATCCTGGCTAGCCTTTTTTCTTTCTGCGCTGCACACATGTGTAGGAATAAGGAAAAAACACCTTTAACTCTTGTGAAACAATGTGATGCATAACAAACTTCTCATACATGTAATCAAATTATGGAAATCCTCTTCCAGGAACCACACCCACAGTAGTTTTCAATTATATAGCATACTGGATAATATTCCTTCCATGACTATTTCTCAATATAGAAAAAAATGAGAAAACTTTCATAGCGTAATATTGCCAATTTATTCAGTCAATAACAAGATACCACAATCAGAGGTCTTGTGTAGAGTCCACCTTCTAACAAATAGCAGGACCTGTATCACTCTCTCTTTTCCTCTACGCCAGCGGTTCTCAACCTGGGGGTCGCGAGGTCATCCCACTGGGGTCGAGAACCGCGCCGACACCCGGAAGTTCCTGCGGAGTGCCGTCGTCCATAAACGTCACCACGTGACGCGCGTACGTGATGACGTTCGGCCGAAACGTCATTACACGCGGTGTGGTGACGTCGGCGCGTGGTGACGTCAGCGGGGGTCATGGTCTCAAAAAGGTTGAGAACCGCTGCTCTACGCGTTTCGTAGCCTTCCAGCCACTTCTTCAGGAGTAAGCAATCCAAAATGTTCAAGACCTCTGATTGTGGACACTGAAAGTTTTCATGTATAACCCTTTGAGGGCTGTCCTGCGCTTTATTTAAAGCTCCTGTGTGAGTACCTGGTATCTTTTTATTGACTGAATAAATTGGCAATATTACGCTATGAAAGTTTTCTCATTTTTTCTATATTGAGAAATCGTCATGGAAGGAATATTATCCAGTATGCTATATAATTTTTTCAGTTGTCACTGGTCATTTAATTATCAGAGACCGTTTCTCCATATATGTTACTAAGTGCAAAAAACAGCATTACTTATGGAATTTGAAATAAAATTATCTATAAAAGAATTCATTGCGTGGCTAACCAGGTGTAAGCACTTACATGTATTTTCCCATACGTAAGAAGCAGAGAGATCGGTTGGCAAACAGCATATGATTATGGGGACTTGGAGAGAAAAATGGAAAAAGAAACACATAGTTAAAATGGTGATCATTTTGCACAGTTCTGTCCAGGGCACAATGATAAACAAACAGACCCAAAAGTCATAACATGATACCACAAATGAGGGAAAGGCCACAGTGTATTTGCGACTGTGATGCATTACAAGCTGATTTTATGCATGAAAAACTAATGTAACTTTACAATAAAAGATATGCTGAAAGTAAAGGGGTTGCCAGTCTAAACCACTATATAAATGAAGCAGAAAATCAGTGTCTTTGGGATGTAGTGCTATCTTATAAAACTGATAGTGCTAGTATCTTAACTGATAGCAGCAGCCATATTGGATTCTCATTAATATGTTAATGAACCCTGACATCATTATATATATAGTTTTTTGACTGGTTGAGGAATGTCACATGGTACAATACACTGTGAATATCAATGAGGCAGACAGACATGCTCTGTAAGATGCCAATGCACAGGACACCAACTTTCTCAGCAAGGGGGTGGAGCTGAAATACTACAGAGCCTGCAGTCTACTAGGAAAATGTAAACAATCAAGTAGGAGGCTTGGAAGGGAAAGATTGTGGGTTTATTGTGTTGATGGCAAGTAGGCAAAACGAACAAATGTGATTTATTATTATACTTAAGTTTTTTTTTTTTTTTAATTCACTGTACTTTGCAGGGTTGGCACACATCTGTGCCAACCATACTAAAATACTGGTGCCAACATCGTGGATGGGGTGCCCTTGAAACAATTATCGAAGAGTTTTATCACTGCAACCTTACTGAGGGCCCAGGTCAAAACAGTCAATTATAAAAACTGGCGGGAGTTATTCCCTCGGCTTCCCACCCCTCCTCATGCTCGGTAAGCAGAAAATGGAAAAAAAAATAAATCTAAATTAAGATACCAGGAGTTTTACCTAAATTGCAGGGCACAGGTGTAGATTTTAACTGCGACGCTAAAATGCCCCTTTGCAAATTCTTCATTACCTTGATGTTTCATAACTTCACACGACTGCAGGGTGAAACAAAACAATTTTTTGTATGTTCAGTTGCTATAGCCAAGGAGAAAAAAACTAACAAATTAAAAATCTAGAATTAAAAGAAAAACTAAAGCTTGTTTTTGTCTCGGGATGGTTCTTAAAGGGGCAGGGGGGAAATTCTTACTGATCATCTCCTGTGCATCAGTGCTGGATCCTGCTCCAAGATTTCACCGATCTTTTAATTCACATTACAATCCTCTTCTGGTTTACCCCTGCTCTTCAACATTGCTTTTTTTTATTCTTCTTCTGCACATGATCATGATGTACATGATGTAGCAATGTTGAAGAAGAAAGCAGGCAGTGAACAGGATCACAACACTGAATCAGAAGAAAAAAAGCTTTATCTTGAAGCACGAGGCTGCGCTGGAGCAAAGAAAGCAAACAGTAAGCATTTCCCCTCTTTAAGTGGTCCTGTCCACTTAGGCTAGGTTCACACAAGCTTATGATGTGCAGTGCATCACACACTCGTGTGCAAAAAAAAAAAAAAATCAAAGCCTCAATGCAACCCAATAGTACTTACCTAGTTCCGAACACACCAGTGTATGATGCACATACGTTAGGTCCGGAACGCTGTGCTGTGCGTTTTGGCCGGTGTATTATACGCTACGCCCAAAATGCGATACACAGGAAGTGATGTGAATGCCGAGGAAGCGTTCACACTGTCGCTGGTAAGTATAATAGAAAAATACACTCAGCGAATTTTTCTTTTTTTCTTCACACAAGTGTATGATGCGCTGAGCATAATACGCTTGTGTGAACCTAGGGCAGGGCTAAAATGATGATTGACATTAAAATTCCTCCAATCGGATCCTTTAAATTGTGATCTAACAGGGATCTCATTGGATAAGCTATAATGTCATTTAGCCCCACCCAATCAGACTTGAGATTCAAGTTGGGGATCGGAGCAGAAAAGAAGCAGAGACCTTGCTTCTTTTACTACAACTCCCTGCTTCTTAAAATGGCAATGGTCCCGGACAATTCAATTTACCGGTAGGAATATAGTGCTACCAGTACAGGAAAGGACATTGCCATCATTTGAAAGTAAAATAACACTCTTTCTTGAAAAGTCATCACTGCTAAGAATCTTTTTTTTACTATTTAAAATGTGTATGTTGAACCTGACATTTGTGAATTCACACTGCATGAAATAAGGAGTCAAATCACTTCAACTCAGAGTTTTGCAAGATGGCCACCAATCTGCAGAATTTCAAGGGAGGAAGAGGGAGTTGAGCAGCTTCCTGCAGAGGAGGAGGAGCAGTGCATCGAGGGAAACAGCACCATATTTGAATGTGGAAAAAAAACCTGAAGACAGAAAATGCTTGCATCGGGCAGAAATAAGGAACCGCGATTGAGGTAAGTGCTATAGCAAACCAACACAGAATGAATAAAAGGCTCTTAAAGAGACCTTATTTTTTTAGATGGGGAAACTATTAAGAAGGGAGGATTAGGGAAGGACAGAGGAGAATTGTAGTACTTACCCTTCTCACCAAAACCACACACTGGTCAGCACACTGTACTCTGACCTCATGGCGGAGGAGAGACAGGATAAAGCGGTTATGCCAGTCTATCTGAATACTCAGATCCAGTGGTAAGTGTCATTCAGTGGGGAATCCAGCATAGGGGGATCACTCGTAGAAGTCAGAATTAAATGTCCGACTTCAGGTGTCACCCCTAGTGTCAGTTCAGTGCTAATCACTGACCGACAAAATCCTTGGCGTCTGTCCCGAGAACCTTCCTGTGCAGAGGATGATGAAAAAACTGAATTGAAAAGTGGAAGAGGCTAGGGATAAAAGTGAAGAGAGAGGATCTTGTCAGATCCTTGCAGTGTCCTACCTCCTGGTGGGAGGCACCTTTTACCCAGAGTTCCTGTGCCCTCTCAAAGTAAGAGAAACAATTTTTTTTAAACAAGTGAACACAGAGATTCTCAAAACTTTTTAAAGCGATAGTCCCAATATCTAATCTGGACTAAAGTTATTCATTTGGTGTTATTCAAATACAAAACGTTTGATTTTTATCTGTTATATTGGGTTTTTTTTTTATATCTTTACTGAATACATATTGTATGTGATGGGTAAACAATGACTCATTCATAAAGTGCCCTCAATGCCCAATTTTAGGTGGTGACTTTCTCCTTTAAATTAACGTGATGTGCAACAGGCCATAAAATTCTAACAATGTGCAATAGTTCAATGAAACAAAATATTCTTACCATTTCACATGTGTCACAGTTATTGGCTTTTTCTATGCAACTAAAACTGGATCCATGAAATGCCATGTTATTTATATGACATGCACCTGGAAGGAGAAAATAAGGTTACCAAAACCTAGGCTAGGGCAATACACCAACACAAGAAAAATAACATTGTTAACAAAAAAGCTTTACTGTTCCATTATCTCACTAACGATTTCAGTAATATAAATGGCCGATGCTTCCTTTCACATATTCTAAACAACTCCCATGCTGCTATTGGAGACATACAGTATATATATATATAATCAAATTACAGTTTAAAGAAAGAATAAACATTTTTCTTAACTCCTTATTAAAGCAATAAGTCTGGTAAATAAAACCAAATTTTAAAAAGTTAAGGGACAATGAGCACTAAATTAAAAAAAAAAAAAAAATCTAAATTCCTATTCGGATTAGCATGGCATTTATTTAAATACTGCAAGGCACAAAATATTGTTAGACCTCACCCAGTCCCATTGTTTTCTATGGAGCGTTAGATAACACATATTCAGGAAGTGTGCCCAATATCTCCTTATGTTTAAATCTTACTCTTAAGACACAATTGAGAATTTTTGGAAGCACAGATTGAATATATAGTAACAAATAAATTTAAGGGGGTCACATTAGCACATGCTAGCACTTTTGCAGGCCAGTGTATCTTTGGGACGCGTTTTTCTATTGTACTTCCGACAATGTGTGAACACTCCTTCCACTCTCCCAGCTCCTCCTATCTCATTGTATTGTTTATGTTGTGTCCCTACGTTCACTAAAAACTTCTTGCCATGAAGCATCCCAACAGTTATCTGGCACATGGTCACGCCAATGTGACTGGATCAGGCAAGTATAATATGGTTTTGCATTGAGCGTTTTTTTTTGTTTTGTTTTTTTAAGCATTGCCTATGCTAGTGTGAACCCTGCCTTACAGTGCATGGCATCTATTTTACACACAGCCCTCCCTCTCAGTCACTCACACACTATGGTCTGAGGCATAGGCCTTCAAAGAAGTGTATGCATATGTGTGTGTGGGGGGGGGGGGGTGTCAGAGGGAGGTGGGCGTGTCTAAAACAACAAAATGGATGCCTTGTACTTTTAGGGAAAAACACAATACAGGCGTTTATAACTTAATGATGGCGAGTCAGATCACAGTGCTTTTAAGATTCTGTTATTATCCATAAGACCTATTAAATTAATGAGGGATTAAGCCAAAGTTTTTTTGTTTTTTTTTCTTTAACACTGAAATGGCTAAATTAAGTAACATACGGTATTAGAAATAGAACAAACTTTGAACTTACATTCAGTAAAGAATATAATCAATGGCTGCCAGCTTAAAGGTTCTTGTTCTTCTAACTTCTTATAAAGCTGTACATCATTGGTAGCCTTCACCCATTCCTTTGCTTCATCTAAATATGGGTACCGACGAGACCTGACCTTAAATTAATAAACGTAACAGACCTATCACACAGGAGCTAAAAACAACATCTGCTTCTTTCAGTCAAACAGCAGAAAGGTTTCATTGACAAACTTAATAGGTCTTTCCTGTTGCTTAAAAAAATACTAAAATTAATTTACTGCTTCTTTATTTATGAGGTCATTCCTTTCTCTTTAGAATGGATATTATTCCATTTTTAAAATAGGTTGCCATTAGCAAAAAAATATTTAATTCCGAAAACACGATTGAACTTCCTGGGCTTAGGTAAGTGATAATTTGTCTGCTCCCTCTGTATAATAAACACGGTAGTCAGGCTCACTTTATTACTGAAATACTGCTTCTTTGAAACAAAACCGAGAACACCATAGCCTGCTACATTGCCATAAGCATACCAATTGTTTTCATCAGTGCAGTCTGGTGACTTTATTATAGGTTAGTTTCTGGGTGAGGAGACCATTTAATTGAAGATGGTCCATTTAAATGACAGTTTTTGTAAAACCTACATATCTTTTGCAACAAAAACTAATATTTATTGCACAAGCAAAAACTTTTTTTTCTCCTTGTGATATTATTGGTCCCGATAATCTAGACAAACACAAGGGTTAAAATTAGTCAAAGCACATAATGTACACATGCATAATTAGTGATCTTCTCAAGGATTTCCAGACACTCTTTGCTTTCTTGGGCATGTTCAGAATATGTGAACCGAGTCTAGTTACAAGCCTTGTTCACTGATCATTTAACACATCTACTTGCTGTGTAAGGGCCAGGTCATTTGTACAAGATTTACTTTCCTCCCTACATGATTAGCAACACCTGTAGATAAATCCATTGTTCCAGCTAAATTCTATTTTTCATTTTCTCACATTCACATTATCCTTGGCTACCCTTTAGTGGGCGCTCTCTCTCTCTAGGATTTTTAGAATGCCTCAGAACAGGTGGTGCAACTTGATGATGTAAAATACTGTGACTGGAAGTAACTGTGTCTTGAAAAAAGCAAACCAAAGGAGATACTCCCATGAAGAAGATAACATTCCTTGAGGAGCATGTTAAACTAGACTTCAACTAACCTGTACTGTCAAATCCACTCTGGCGTCTTCATGGTCGGCCATTTTCTTTTTTTTTTTTTTTAAATTGTTCTCGAATTTCTGCAAAAAAGCTTCTTATAAGGATTTGTGTCAAACGTAAGTACATGCTAACACTCACATAACACTGTGGGGGTTATTCACTAAAGTCTGAATTGTTGCGTATAAGTGCGAATTCGCCAGATAAAGACAGTAGCAATAGGCTGCTGCTGTTGCAGTCGCGTCTTTATAAATGAGAATATTGTCGCAGTCGCAACTTTATTATGGGAAAATTGTCGCAAACTTAACATTAAAAATTTGTCTCAACTTTGCAATGGGAAAATTGTTGGGGATTTGCTATGGGAATCCGCTGTGAATAATCCCCTGTGTGTTTAAAGTGCTAAAACACTGCCTGCAGCATTCCTGTATGTCATTCACTGCATGTCACACAAGTTTGGATACAACCGTCATAAAACCAAAAAATAAAACACAGTTTTGACGCCAGTCTTGTCAGCCATTGCCCAAACATTAAAGAAAACATAACACTGTAGTTTTAAAACATTCCCTTTGTAAAGTCTCACCTTTTCCATCTTCTCTGCAATTTTTAATATTCCCTCTACAAAGCGGCGTTCATGCTGGAAGACAAAATACAACAGCTCGAATGAAATTTCACAAACATCATGTTTTATTCTGAAACTTTATCCATAACACTAACCACTTCTCATCGCCCCCTTCCTGTGTCAAACTCAAGCACAAAAAAATGCAAAGACTGTGCAAGTAAGTCTCAGTCACAGTATTGGCAATGCCAGTAAGAAAAGTTTACTGGGGCCCCATATTTTATCCAGAAAAAATACTCTTACAGGTTAATACAGATACATTCTTTATTGTTTAAATAGTCATGTATATATGTATCATTTTATTTATAAAGCTACACAAATGTACACAGAGCTGTGCAGTTCAGCAATACAAGTATAATACAGACATGGGAAAAGTGCCTTAAACAATACAAGTATAATATCACAAGGATACTTCACTTTAAGTACTAGGTTGCGGGACCCTGCCCCAAAGAGCTTACACAATCTGAATGATTCATCTACTTATATCATACAGAAGCTGACTTAATAAAGTTTAGTTCCTTTACAAAACCCTCTTGCATGTGCTGTCATCAGAAGAAGCATTAAAAATATGATGACCAATGCAGTAAAGGAGGATGAAGGGAAAGTGGCTAATAAGAATGATTATCTATATCAGCGGTTCTCAACCTGGGGGTCGAGAACCGCTACGGCACCCGAAGCGCCTGCAGGACCCTTCTTATAAGGGTTCCTGCGGGGTGATGTTGGCCAAAAACGTCACCACGTGGCGCGCGTCACGTGATGACGTTCCGGACGAACGTCATTACACTATGCGGAGTGACGTCATGGCCGGGGGTCACGGCCACTAAAAGGTTGAGAACCGCTGATCTACATAGATCAGTGCCTACGGCTGCATTTAAGGGACAAAGAATGATGTGCCTTTCTCATTGATTCTCTTCCTAATAAAATGAGGTACAAAACATGTAGAATGAACTTTCCGGGTGAAGTGACAGGCACATTGATGTTATACTTACTGAAACTTTCTTAAACAAGTCCAAGAGTTCATCCAATAGCTCAACAATGATTAAATCTTCAGCATATGAAGAAACCCTGGGGTATAAAAAAACATACACAATTTATCAGTCTGATTTTATGTTTCAGTGCAAAACACCAAGAATCCACACATATGAATGTTATTCGTCTGATCTTGCAGTCGCAAAAGTAAACAAAGCTTTTGAGCAAGACACTTTCTATACTAGGTTAAAGGAACAGATACATCAGAAAAAAAAATCCATTCAGATTGACATGGCAGTTACTGTAATATACTAATCGTGTGTAAAAATAAATCAAAACTTAAAGGAACTTAAAGTCTTAAAAAATATATATATATAAAATATAGTGTACCTATAATAAATATTGAAGCACAGGCCAATTCCAATTTCTAAGATACCTGCACAATCATTGATCTGGTGTGGGACACTGCCTCTTTCCCGAGGTAGGTGCCTTTAGTTCTTCTTTAAGCCAAAGCTTTATTAAAAGAAGCAAAGCAAATGCCACACGTATTGCTAAAAATGTTTTGATTTTTTTGCATTTTGACCAGTGTGTATTGTACTGAATTTCCACAGCACATTTGACACTTTTTGCAGCAATTCTATGGCTTTCCAATGTTTTAAAGCTTTGTTAGGTTATTTGTTGCTAAAACTGCAGAGAAACATTAAAAGTGCGCAATTCGCGCAGTCGAATTGAAACAATTGTAAACTGGGTTTTCAGCTGGAAACAGATGCAGAATCAAGTTGGAATAACGTAACCAAGATTGGCTGCTGTGTGTTACACCAGTGAATATTTGTACAAGTTCTACTGAATTTCCCCCAACGCTGTAAGGGTACATCTATAAAGCCTTCAGGGGATTTTTATAGGATTGAAAACAACTTTTTGATGTGAAAAATATACATCAAAAAAAGTGACTTTCAACCATCAAAAAAAGTGACTTTCAACGTGGCACTAAAAGCTTTTTTTTTTAAAGAGGAAATACTTGCATAATAATAATAAAAACACTTTCTCCAGTGTAAAAGTGAAAAACCTTTAGACTTTTTTAAATTTACCCCATATATGAGTCACTCCCCTGTAAAAAAAGAAAAAAATCACAATGGTCATTCTGTCTTTCCCGATAAGTTAAATTAAAAAAAGCAGTCAGTGAAATGCTAATTGATTTTTTTCTGTTTACTCACCAAGTTAGACTGGGTGGGTCATCTGAATTAGGATTCATTAGCATTGGCCATAAAATATAGGTTTTAAATAAATCACAGTTTTCATGTAAAATATTTAATGGATAGGACAGCCAGAATGAAAGCGGTTCAAACTCTGCAAGAAAAAAAAAAATAGAAAATTGTGAAGCTAAACAGAAAAAAAAAAAGTCTTCCAAGGAAAACACACGGGAAACAGAGCAGTGGTGACTGTGCTGCCCTTAAAAGAGAACAACATCCAAGAAACAAAACCTAGCTGATCGTTTTAAGCAGCAGTACACCAAGCAATTCAGCAATGTGCGAAGCGAGCTTCAGATCCTTCGCATCACTTCACACACACACTGTTATGCGCTCGCTGATATCCTGCACGCGGACATCAGCGAACGCTTTAAAGGGATTCCAGTCTCGGCAAGACCACTCGAGTCGCCTCACTGAGACTGGAATCTCTGTAAAGCGTTCGCCGATGTCCGCATGCAGGAAATCAGCGAGCGTATAACAGCATGTGCAAAGCGATGCGAAGGATTCAGAGCTCACTTCACACATTGCTGAATTACCCCCTAACTGTATTTCTGCTCACAACTGACCATAAAGTGCATGCACACAATGTATATGTATGTATTCATATTCGGAAAGCATGCATCTGTCGATTGATATAAAAGTTGAATATAATCTTACTGCAGGAATTACAGCATACATTAGCATGGCACAGCTAGGTACAAAAGAATCTAGCTGCATGAGAAATATTTCCTGCTAAGATTGCCCAAATGCAGTGCAAGAAACCTAATGCATGCAAGCAGTTAAAAAAATTCATATTGAAAATAAATATATGAAGATGACATTATGTGTTCCCATATAAGAAGAAGTACACAGAGGAGAGATTGCTGGTTTTTATACAACAGTAACAAATGGGTTATTAGTCCCTTTGTAGTAGGGATACAAATACCTTCCTCAGACTTAGGCAGCTCTTCTGTCACTAGATATTCATGGCCCTGCAAAGGAAAATAATAATGTATATTATAGAATTTACATGCAAAAAGCATAACATCATATACTATTTAAACATGATGTCCTCTGCGAAAATCTATGCCAAGATGTAGCACTATTGGCTAAATCTGGTTTTTACTTTCAATAAAAACTATTTTTGAGCAAAACCTATTCATGAACATTGTGATGTTAAATCACAGAGACATACTATGCAAAAGGCTGTGCTTCAAATACTGGTTAGGTTTTGAAACTACTCTATTCATGGCCCAAGAGATATCAAAAAAGGATATTTATTCACTTGCATTAAATAAAGTCAATTTATGTTTATGAATGGAAACTGTAAATGTTAGTCTTAGGTAGGGCGATCTCTAGGCCACAATTGGAGAAGTGTTACATTTGCAGCTCCCAGAGAATCTGTCCTGCATTAAAAAAATGGCTTTGCCCAAATAAGGCTGAGGTCCCACTAGCTTATTTTCAGCTAAGCAGACAAAATAGTATCCATTGTTTCCTTGTGGGATAATCCACACAAGCTATTGTGTTTTGCACCATAAACAATGAGCCAAATTAAAACACTCAGCTAGTCCGAACCACCAGCCTAAGCAATTTTGTGGCTAACCCTCCATGGACACCAATATACACAGAGAAAAGATTTTACAAAGGGCACAGTAAGCAATGTCCTTGAATCTGTTTACAGTAAATAGATCAATAGATCATCCTTGTTAACTTATTTACAAATATACTTATTTCATCATATTTAGAGCAGTTTTAAGCCTGTTAAACAACCAGTAAAATCTGAGGCCCAGAATCAGAGCACCACATTTAATAATAAAGGGGAACTAAAGTCTCAGAAAAATTTAGACTAAAAATGATGTAATAAGCTCGATACATAAGGCACAACAGCTCATAATTGCTACAGCCCAACAGCAAGTGAATACGGATGCCTGTAAAGATGCTACTGGAGGCAGACATCTTTATTGTCTATATACGCATCTTTCCTTTCTCAGTGACCCTGCACATTCTCATCCTGTACTTCTAAGGCACTGGGGAAAAACAGTTTGACTTAAAAACATTGTTACAACTGGTAAATAAATTTAACTTATAGCCCAGATCATTACATTGTGGAATTTGGATTGTGTGTAAGACAGTTGCAATTTCATATGATGTATTTAACAGAAATTAACCATACCCCTTCCCCACATTGCAAAGCTTGTTACTAATGTGCTCAGAAAATGCAAAGGTTTTCAGTCCAGCTATACAATGAGCTAATGTCCTATCAGTCCTGCATTATGTATATTTTATACATATTAGTTTAAAGACATACAGCCTAATTCACCATTGTGTGAAATGAGCTGCACGCGGACATCAGCGAGCGCATTAAAGGAATTTCAGTCTCAGCGAGAACACTCGAGTCTCCTCGCCGGGACTGGAATCCCTTTAATGCGCTCGCTGATGTCTGCATGCAGGACATCAGCGGGCGCATAATACCATTTGCGAAGTGAGCCGAAGGCTTCGCAGCTCACTTCGCACAATGGTGAATTAGGCTGATAGTTTTACCTGTTCATCCTTTTATCAGTGAAAAATCTATAAAGCATACAGGCTGTATGAGATAATTTGTAATTTATATATCTTCATAAAATATGGTTATCTGCAGCTTCATCTCCACACATTGGTAGTTAATCAAAGTGCAAACAATCATCTAAATGTGTGAATTTGTGTCTATTCACCACTTCCACAACTTTGTGTATTCAGCAAATAATGATGTGTAGAATTTGCATCCAATTTGACATTTTATGACATTTACAAGCTTGCTCACCTTTTTGCATTACTTTGTTTATGCATGTGACTTTTCACTATTTACAAAATGCAAACTCCATTTACATGTGTCAAAGTAGCAAATTGAACAAGCTCAGCAACATATGAATTTGCTACCCCTGGGAATTCACACTTTCATGAATAAGCCTTTTTAAATGTGCAGATCAGATCATTACTTTAACAAAATATAATTTACAAATGCATCCTGCAGGGCAATGAAAATACAGCTCCATAGCTCTAATTCAATATTGAGCCACACCTGGTTAAAGGGATAATATGGTTAGCTTATTTCTTAGGAATTTTCTTTCAAAGTGATAAAATTAAAAAAGTTATTTAGATCTATTAGGTGAATTTGATCTGCAATTTAGGATTCCTTCTTTTAATATTCCTCTCATATAATATGTGTAAAGCCACACTGCAAAGCTAGATGATAATAAATTAGTTCAGCTGTGCATTACAGGGTTGCAGAGAATCTACTGCATATGTATCAAAGTATTTTGATAATCAACCCTGTTGT
>WMED01011337.1:0-11701 GCA_019650415.1 Pipa parva | reverse complement strand
AAATTAAAAATTGCCACTGCAAATAAATTAGACTACTATTAAACATGAAGTAGGCACAAGATGACATATAAAAATAACTAATTTTCACTTATACACAGTTAGTGGGATCTGATGAGACTGACGTCACTGCCATTCACTGGAGGAGTTCTCTTCACTTCACATGACTTCTCATCCTACTATAGTGCGACTAACTACTCTGTGCTACACATGTGACGGCGTCTGACACTGTCCGCTGCTTCATGAATAAGAAGAAGTGAATTCGCGACTTCCTAATCACATTGTTGAGGAGATACTACGCAAAGCGAATTTGGACTTTGATGAATAACCCCCTCTTTTTCAGCTCACATATGCAAAGAAATCTTCTTCACCCATGAGTGAGAGGATAAAAAGCAGTTGTAAAAATTGCAAAGTGCACAGCTCTTTAGGAACATCTGCAGGATGTTGTAGTACATGGCACATCTTTAGTATGTCTTCACCCAAACAGAAAATTTTCATTAGTTTCAAATTCAGGGAAACCAGAAAATGTTTTGCTACTGTCACCATAGTTTGGTATATGTTACAGAAAAAAAGATCAAAACCAGACTTCTGGTATAGCATTCACAGAACTAACCTGAATATACCCTGGAAGTCATTGCTAAGCCTTCACCAACTTAAACCTCACAAGGAACACCTCTGTGGACTAACCGTTGCAATTTTTCTGCCACATGAGATGCAATAACTTCAATACAGTGGAACATTTCAACAGGGCAGGTTCACACCCTCCAAAACATTGCAGTGTATTGTTTCTACCACAATAAGTGGATGAGTGGCCTTTCAACACAACTAAAAAAGTCCTTCGTCCTTTTTTCCATAATGTGTCAAATGTCAGATGGGTACTGTAGGGCCTGCTACTGTTTATATTGTACAACAACATGCCACATTTTCAGATTAGACTTGTATGATCAGTGAGTTGTAAGTGTGTATGTATATATGTATGTGATATAGATTAAGTATTGCTTGTGTCTTGATAAAGGAAGTACAGACCTCGTCTATTTAAAATGAATGTTAGTCCTATAAAAAGGTATCACCAAATGTTGTAATACTCATTCTTTTGCATCTGTGGACTAACACAACCACTTTATCTTAACTTATATACTGTATAGTGTGTGTGTGTGTGTGTGTGTATATATGTGTATGTATATATATATATATATATTATAGAGATAGAGTTTTCGTGTTAGTCCACAGTGCTTGATGCGACCAATATATATGCTTATATAGTAGAATGATAAGTGAAAGTTATAAATATGAATACAGCAGTGGTATATGAATGCTGGAATGCTATCTAGTAGGGAGAATGGTGCTGATGCAGGAGTTATAAGTGAGAAGATCTAGGCTAGATAAAAGATTGAAGACTGCACAGATAACACGGTGTAGATAAATATTTGGAAATGCATTAAAATTTGGTAAGGTAAGGACAGAATAAGATAAAGTCTGGAGGTGTGAAAATGATACTACTTGTATGATAGAGAACACAAAGCAGAACTGATAATGGAGGACTAACAAGGTAGGAAATATGACTACAAGTAGATGCCTGAAGAAAAGACCTAAGTAGTCTCAAAAGCTTGTATTTAACATCTATTCAGTTAGCCAATAAAAGGTATCACCTCTACTCAACTTGTCTCTACAAGTAGATGGTTAGTCACATAAATCTGTAGTCACACTTTCCACCTTCTTAGTCTTCCACTGTCATTAAAGAATTCTCATCAACAATATTTACCACTAAAACAGAATTAAGGCCTATTGAATGAAAATGTTTTAGGCCAACACAAAGCTGATATGCACTACAGTGGAACAAGTGAAAATCATTGCAAAGTGTGATTTTTCTTAATTAGTAAAGATGATAAATAACCTTCCCACTCAAACTTTGTAAGAGAGATAATGATTGTTTTACAGTTTTTAGAGTATCTGATTATCAGTTTGTGTCATCTGAAATGATAAATCCATAGATTAAAAATGGTTTAAGTCCAGCATTAGTCCAATTGAATAATTAGAAAATCCACAGATTGTAATTTGTTAGCCTTGTCCAAAGTTTTTTTTTTATTATTTGTTGCTATATGAACCAATGAAATAATACATCCCGGGCCTCAATTATTGAGTGTTGAAATGATTTAGACCTGCTGGCTAGAAATGAGTTTTTGATGACAGGGGACTTTTGTCCGTATGATTAGCTAGTTCAAGTAAATTTTCAACACTGTTTAACTTTTCTTTTTTTTTTTTTTTGCATTAATAAAATTCCTGTGATATTTTTGAAATCTTTATAAATATTCTTTAGAAGCAGGGATATGCTTGTGGGGGAGCTTTTTCTGCTGATGATAAGCATTTCTCTTTCAGCTGTAGAGAACATGCTTGATAACCACATCTCTTTGGGTGATTAATTCTCTATGTGAAGATCTGACTTTGTTGTACACTTTCTATATTTGAACCCTATATCCAACACCTACAGAATGTTGCCATTATCAGAAGTTTGCACAGACATTTTTTTAAATTACAGAGTACTTTCAAGTTCTAAAGATGCTGTATGACTTCTGGGTCTTCTTTTCAAGTCAGAAAGTTTTGTGAGCTGGTGTTTAAAATGAGAAGGTACCAGTTTGGATTTTAACATGTTATAGTGATTGTCTCCATTTGATTTTAGATCTTGATTTTTATGTTGTCTTGTGTAATTACCAGTTAGATACATAAATAATGTAGAACTAGAACATATTTAATTATTCATTTTCACCTCAATACCCACAATTCTTCTCTTTCATTAATGTGGAAATTGATCCCAGGGGAGTTACAGGTCATTATTTCCATGTGAATCCTATGAGGCAGTGTTCACCCATTTATCACAGTTAGGGTGTGAAACTGAATGGCATATTTGCTATACATCCTTCAAAACTCAGAGGATGAATCCTGGCTTATAGGCTTTTAGTGATAACAGGGACTCCAGCAAAATGTTGCAATTTCTTGTCAGGGACATTTGTTTTTCATGTAAAACAGATAGATAGATAGATAGATAGATAGATAGATAGATAGATAGATAGATAGATAGATAGATACAGATAGATACAGATAGATAGATAGACAGACAGCTAGATAGACAGACAGCTAGATAGATAGATAAAGATAGATATATAGAGACAGATAGACAGACAGACAGATAGATACAAAGTAGATACTGTATGACATGAATAAGTGCTATGCACGAAACGCGTAGGCATTGCTTGATTTTATCGAATTTTAATTAACCCATGTGGTTGGAATAAAAAAGTTGTTTTATATTGTACGGAGTGTTGGAGTAGCTGTTTTTCCATTAGAGACAGATAGATAGATACAGACAGAGATAGACAGACAGATGGGTACATACAGACAGATGGATAGATAGATCTTAAAAGGTTATTGCCTATTTAACAATTATTTTGTGAAAATACCAAGCATTTTTTGGCTAGGTTAGTGTTTGATAGCAAAACTTTGTCCTCCTGGTGTTGAAACACAAACAATTTTCTTTTTATTTCTAAAAAACATTGCCCAATGTTCCTATCTTTCTGGTGGTCTTCATTCACTCTATGTGATGGACCACCCTATAGTAATGTAAACAGTGCTGAACTGTCTTCATTGTGCATTTCCTTCTTGTTGTAGAACCATTTGCTCCCTCTAGCAGGTCTCTAATGTAATATGTAAAGGGCAGCTAAAGTCACAACATGTTTCTATCAGAAACATCTCTTTATATCAGGCAGGGGACTTACCCTGATGCTAGTCTTCATTTCAGTAATGCAGTGACTTAGGGATTCCCCCATGTGTGTTCTGTCTATGGCACAGCCTGGCTGACTATGTATGTATGTATGTATTTATTCATTTATATAGCGCTGATATATTATGCAGAACTTTACGGAAATTCACTTCAGTCCCTGCCCCGTGGAGCTTGCAATCTAGTTTCCCTATTCAGTCACACACACATAGACAGACGCAGATGTATGTTTTTGGATTGTGGGAGGAAACCGGAGTGCCCAGTGGAAATCCACACTAGTGCGGTGACAACATAGAGACTCCATGGAGATGAAATCCAGAGTACAACTGAACCCAGAACCCAGCAGTGCTAATCACTGCCGTGAATATGTGTAATCTGTACTGAGCAAAGCTTAAAGGAGAACTATTGTGTTAAAACAAATTTACCTGATCTATTGGGCATGTGCAGATTAGAATAAATCAATCAGCACATGCCCAGCTGGTTAGATTCAGTGAAATTCAGGAGTGAGGGGAGCGAGTACTATATGACTATCTACGTCACACACAAACCCATAAAGTAACCTGGCGTGGGGGAGGTATTCATCAGGGTAGTTTGTTTTAACTTAATAGTTCTCCTATAAGCATCAACAGCAGGTCAGAGGGCTAATGGAGTGGTACTAATCCCCCTGCTTTTTGAACTGCCAGTTCTCTTTTTCAGTGGGAAATGAAAGACTCCGGCATTCTTAATACTATGAGTCACAGGTAAAAACTTTTTTTTTTTTCGCATAAATGGGCCTGTGATTATTTGATAAAAGGGGTGTGGCCAGTTAGCGGGTGTGGCTTAGGGCATCAAACATCATGTTCCTGTAAAGCATCTGAGATTCAAACCTGGCATACCTCAGGCTCGTGTTTATTTTTGACAGTAGAGATTTTAAGGGAAACCTCATTAAACAGAATAAAGTTGAGCACTACAGCGCTTCATTCTCAGATGACTCGGAATTGTTCTGGTAGTGTTTAGGGTTGGTATGCCTGAGGTGTTACTGAAATGAATGGCATTCCTGAAAATAGTATTTCATCTTGTATTCTACTGGAAATAAAACACTTTTTATTGAACTTCTGAACTGAGCAGCGCATGTATATCATTTCTTTTCAGCCCCCTGCTAGTCTGACACAGCCTTCTCTGTTTTGGTTGAATTTTTTTTTTTGTGTTTTAAGAAAAAAATTGGCAGGAATTAATATTATTATTATTTTTTTTTATTATTTTTGCAGTTCTTGATTATTCCCTGACATTTTTCATGTTTGTTTACTCAGCAATTTCAATGCCAATGTTGCTATTGTTTTCCCAGATCAGTTTTAAAACTAAATTGGACAGCGGGGAATGCACATATTAACAATAGGAGCATTCTGAAATACCAGACAATATGACTGTGCTCCAACTTGGAACTCAAACCTCTTCCAATCATTCTACAGTTAAAAAATGATAAAACCATGCATCTGTGTGTGTGACAAAATAGGGAAAACTAGATTTTAAGCTCCATGGGGCAGGGACTGAAGTGAATGATGAATCTCTGTAAAGCGCTGCGTAAAATAGTAGCGCTATATAAGAATGAATAAATAATAATAATATAAAAAATCCCAACAGAATGGTTACAGCAAGAAGTCCCTGCAGCAATGGGGCATAGGAAAGTCTATGGCTATAGTGAATGAAGGACCAAGTGAAAGTTTATTTTCATTTATTTGAATCTTCTGCAATTTTTTTTTTTTTTTTTTACCACAAAGTACTAAACTGTAAACTCATTCCCAAAAGCACATTACCTGGGAAAGTCGCATCAATCCTCATGGAGGCGTCTATATGCTTTTACTGATTAAAGTTAATCTGCATGTGTATGGTCCTATTAGAGGACCAGTAATTCTCATTTAGGTTGAAAAGTATGTTTTCGATCTTACCACCTGTTTTTTGGCTATTTTTCACCTGATTTTTGGGTGAAAAAGGTTGAAAACATACAAAAAAAAGGGCTGAAGATGGGCAAAGAAGTTGAAAAAAAAAAATCATTTCTTACTTTAGTAAATTTCACCCTTAAATTATCAGGGCAGTTATCCTGATGTAGCACTTATAAAAATGTTATAGTTGAAATGGTATTACTTTATTTCGGTTTTATCTTTACTGACAGCAGCCATGTTTTTAAACAGACCACACCCAGCCATTGTTTTCTAGGGTGCTTTAGATAATACATATTCAGGAAGTGTACCCAACAGCCCATTTTCTTTAAAGCTAAATGTCCTACTTTGTAGACCCAATTTAGATTTTTAAGACACCATCCACATCTTATGACATCCTCAGTAAATTAAAAATTTCTCTTTTAATGTCTGTTTTATTAAGCCATGACTAAGCGCCCAGCGCGAAACGCGTAAGCCTCCTGTTAATACATGTATTGTTTTTAATATTGACCATGGAGTCACATTAAAGAATCAAGCTTTTAAGATTCATTCGTGGAGTGCCGGAGATTTTGTCTTATCTACCGTAATGTCTGTAATAGACATGGATCATAATAGCCCTTCTCCTCCTACCCATTTACTGTTTCACAGAGATCCACAGTGCATTCTTAATAATGTGCATGTTCAGTCAAATTTCAGTAAGAGAATATTACATAGTGTAGGTTTATGACTCTGGATTGTAATGTTGCAAGAGCAGAGCCCTCTGACCTCAGTTGTGTTTAAAACACTGACAAAAGACCTAATCTATGATGCAAGAAAAGTTTGGTTTGCCTTATGTGATATTAATGTCAAATGCAAAATCTTCTCCTCAAAGAATACCCATAATTACACTTTTTTATTTTGAAGTTGCCATTGCAAAGTAACATTTTTCCGAACATCTTTCCTTGCCTATTATAGCACCCTGATTTTGGAAATATGTTACTAGGAACAACAGAGCACTGACAGAACCTTCTGAACTGAAGATATTTGAAATCAGTTTAATCTAAAAACTTCTTATAATGAATGGTATGGAGCATGTAAACAATAAAAAAAAAAGTCTACAAGATCATTGGTGGGTTTTTTTATCAGTCATGGTTTTGCTGATGTAGATATGGTGCATACATTTGTGGCTCTTTATAAATAAAATTACACATACATAAACTCCCCCCTGTCATACCAGGGAGATGGTGGCCCGGGACATGGCCCACAAACCAGCCATGTACAGTATGGACTGGTGTTAAATTTCCTGTACATAACCCCCACTTTTACAACCTCTCCCATTTACCTTTCCTGGGAGATATATATACTTACTGTGGGTGGGGAGTGGGGGTTTGCAGCACTATTGCAAGCTGTCTGGCTTGTAGCATCACACCCACCCTCCCTGGGCATAAACATTTTCCGGCATTATGCATAATGGTCAAATTGTCAGATCATGCAATTTCACAATCAGTATTTTATTAAAAAAGAAAAAAAAATTGTTAATAATAACATGGTTGTCTTTATTGTCACAGCTTTAAAGGAACAGTCTGGGCAAAATTGAAAAAGACGCATATGTTAGTAAATACAAATTACTAACTTTTATTAAATGCATTTTATTTTCAATTTGGCCCCTAAAAATATCTTACCTGTTTAGAAGAACTTCCGTGTTTACGATTCTATCTTCATCTGTGCCGCTGACTCTAAGGTGTCCTGGAGCTGAAACTCTTCACAGCCGCGATCCTCTCCTTTCAGTGTGCAGCCCGGCACTGGCATCTCCTAATAGTCACATGGGAGAGCGGCACATCATCAACCCGTCTCCCCTTGATTATGCACCTCTCTCCCATGTGACTATTAGGAGATGCCGGCGCCAAGCTGCACACTGACAGGGAGAAGAACGCGTTTCAGCTCCAGGACACCTTAGAGTCGGCGGCACAAATGAAGATGGAATCGTAAACACAGAAGTGCTTCTAAACAGGTAAGATATTTCATTTTAGGAGCAAAATTGAAAATAAAATGCATTTAATAAAAGTTAGTAATTTGTATTTACTAACATATGCATTTTTTTCAATTTTGCCCAGACTGTTCTTTTAATGTGGATGGGTTTTCAGTGGATGTTTTTTTCGGTAAGCAATGACAGATTGGTATTTTTGAGTTATGGCAGTGCCACAGCTGTATCTGCAGTTCACCACGGGTTCATGCTTCCTAGTACTGCCTTGAGACTCCTGGTTATTACTTTGTTTGTTTCGTGACGGTTGCTGGGTGGCAACCGAGCATAAGGATTAGTTTATATATAATTATATTTGGTGAACCTTAATAAAGCTGTGTCCAGTTTTCAACCAATGTGCATGTCTGAGTTGTTCATGGAGGGGGGCCACAGTTTAAATTTACCTGGTCTGGTTCTTTGGGCAGCCAAGGTCAGTCACCTTGTTCAAAGGGAACTTGTATAGTGAGCAATAAGTGAAATACTCTTGGTTTCAGAAAACAATTCACTGAAATGCTTGGACATGTTTAAGGGACAGGTTTCTGACTGTTTACCTTTAATTGTACTGTGTGGTTGGTGTATTGTTCTTTGCAATAACTCACAGTCACACTTTAAGATAAAAATATGCACTTAATAAAACTCTGCTGAACAGCTAATTTCATATCGATTTGCTTACCGCTTATCAGAAAATAATTTGAAAGTAAATAAGAATTAACTGGATATATTTTCTTTTTAAAGGGCTGGCAGCATAGCATGAAAATACATCCTGATTTATGTTATAAATAAATAAGTTTGGTGTTTGGGGCTAAAGTCCTTTATTAACATAAACACCATAAGCATGAACATGATGAACATACGATAAAAAAAAAAATCTGTTTGTGTTGTACTTAATGCTATCCCTTACCAGAAGTGAAAATCAGCAGCTCCAGCATCTGAATAAGGGGGCTACATCATTTTATCTAGATGCTTCAATGAATTAAGAGATTGCTTAATATGCTATGTTACGGTTTACTCCATCTGTATTTCTAATTAATAATTGCAGGGTTGGTTTACAATATTTTGTGCACCAGGTTTTATTTTATGGCATACTAAAGCAGGAGAAAAAACACATGTAATGCTTCTGCGTTAGCATTTCATACCCAGGCTAGCAGCAACATAGTCCTCAGTTGGCTGGCTTCGCTTATTAGATGTAGGGGTTACATATGCAGCAAAACAATATTTGATATGAATGTGGTACACTTATCCAATTAATAAAATAACAGAGAGCCAGAGATTCTTGCTTTTGAAACAGATACACAACATTTATTTGTCAAGATTTAAGTAGAGGCAAAGTATATGGTAGATTATCTTGCAGTTGTTGCAATCTTAGGCATCACAATTAAAGATAGAAAACACAGAGTTACACAGTTACCCCCAGATGAAGCAACAGATATTCTACATGAGTCAGTATTCTACATGAGTGGTATCCTTTTGGTAGCGCCCTAACTGGATGGATCTCTCAGGGTAGTCTTCTCCTTTAAGACTAATCCCTTTTCCCTAATCCTACATCTCTGAATCCCTAAACTGGATACACAAAGCTTCTAAGCCCATTACAAATTCTGTTGGGGTCTCAGGCTACCCAGATAGATAATTCTTGTAATGCTCTCACCTTCTTAGGTGAGCTAAAACATAGTCTGCAATAAATCCCTTTGAAGAATCTTCTCCAGGATCTCCACCAGGAGGGTGGAGGTACTACTGTGGTATCACCATGTGGTCAAAGATCCAGGGCCCAACCACTACACAAGCTTATATGACCTAGGGTGGCCCTAATTTACTTCCATCACAAATTAGATAGGTTACAAGAGGGAGCACACTAATTGGAGTCCAATACACACATAACTTAGCAGACAGTGGACAGTTAGATATGGGGAAATGGATAGCTGACCACCTGGCTACACACACGTGGAGATTTTTGTAGAATTCTTTGTAATGAATATCGCCCATGTACATGTTCATTTGTGTTTTTTGCCTTCAAATACCAGACTTTGTGGCTTGCTTAAGATGTGTATGTTATAACTTTATTCTGCTATTCACTTTTCAAGCTTCCAGCTTGTGTTCACAGTAAAAGAAAAAGTATTCCTTGCTCCCTGTGGAATTTAATTAACGACTCTCTTGTTTTTGTATACCAAGGGAGTCACGGAGGAGTGGTAGTATGATGTGACATGTAATTCTGTCTTTAGAGGGGATTTATGAGATTCCTGATTTACCACCTGTAGTTAGTGAAAGTTAGCTTCTAATGAGAACATATGGTGCAGGTCACCTTGATACCAATCAATGTATAAATGAAATGCTACTCACTTTTTCTTTATGAATTAAAGCATTGGATTACTTTGGTGTAATCCCAACCTTAATCCGGTATTGGATCCACACTGATTCTGTTCCACACTCAGGAATGTTGCAGTGATGGCTTCTCCAAACATTCGCAGACAAGTGAAAATTTAAAATTTAAATTTTTTTTAAATTTAATTACAGAAATAAAGTAAAGGAAATTGGATAATACAAGTTTACTTGTATTATCCAATTTCCTTCACTTTATTTCTGTAATTAAATTAAAAATAAATTTAAATTTAAATACATTTATACATTGATTGGTATCAAGGTGACCTGCACCATATGTTCTTTCTTTTTACCTAGAGGAAGCACTGCTCTCCCACATAACCATACAATATTTGTTTTTTTCCTGTGCAACGGAGAAGCCAGCAGCTGATCTGGAATAAAGTTTCTTCACAAGAGCTGAGCACCATAAACGAAAGTGTTTTCTAAAGAAGTGTTCTGTGTTAGCTCATCTCAGAAGTGAAAGTTTGGAGTTAGCTAGGGATGGGTAGCTTTCACACCACCAAGGGATTGTAGAAAGGTCAGTGTATTCTCTTATATTATTTTGGTGATAGATAGATGTAGAGTTTTCTGAGAGAGGTTCCTTGCATGGCAGCCCTAAGACCCTATGGATGGATCTTCACACCTGATGTATTACTGCATACCTTTACCCCAGTATAGAAAGTTGGTAATGTATGAACTATGTCATTGAGGTACAACTGGGTAAATTCTGTTTGCAATTGTAAACTGTATAGTTTGTAAGCTGGAAACCACTTTGTTATATTGAGTTCATTTTTGGGCCTGTTATTTACATATAGGATGGATTTTAGGGTTTTATCTCACCGGGGTTTGTGGGAGATGTATGGTGCTATTAAACCATGACATCATAGTGTTGCATAGTTAAAAAATGACCATCAATAATATACAAGTTCCTGTAAGTGTGTTGGTGCGTGTATTTTGTGTCTGGCTTTATCAGATTTTTTATCTTAGGAGTTCTTCAGCTTTATTAAAACTATTACAGAACTCAAGCAGAATGAGTAAAATATCATGTTGGTGTTTAGTGCATATGGAGAAAATCTGCCCACTCCTGGTGTATTACGCTTTATAAATTGTCCTAAGTAGTATCTGCACATTGATTTAGAAGTGTCAGAGTCTGTCTAATGCATGGCATGCTATTTTATTTCTCAAAAAGTACAGTCCGTATCTAACAATTTACTGCAAAAAACGATATTCACTTTGTTTATTCATCAATAAAAATGATTACTGTGATAGAAAAAATGTAATCTCAGATCAATTGAATTATTTATCCAGAAAAAGAACTATCTAAGATAGCTAACCAACCATGTTTTCTGAATGTGTACAATCCTCAGCACAGGTAGTCTATAGTAATATATGAAAAATAAGCTAATTACATTTTTACTGCTGTAATATGAAACAGCATGTCTCTCTGATCAGTGCAGTTTAATATCAAAACTGTAATATAGCTGTTAGACACAGTATAAACAGATATGAATAATGTTAGGGTGCTTGTGTGGGAGTAAACCAGTTTATAGATCTCCCCTTTTACATTCTCATAAGCAAATTGTATTTTTTTGGCTTTATGAGAGTAGTTTGGGGGATAGTCACTAAGGGATTAAGGGGGGAATTCAGGAACCTCCAAAGTGAGGC
>WMED01011336.1:0-15316 GCA_019650415.1 Pipa parva | reverse complement strand
CCACAGATACCCCAGAGATGTGCAGCACGCACCCACAGATACCCCAGAGATGTGCAGCACGCGCCCACAGAGAACCAGTCTGCACATGAAAATGGCTGTGACTGGAACTTGCTAAATGCTAAAGAACGTTTTTGCTGCAAGTGGATTGGCCTCAGACAATCATGTGACTCTGCTAAAGTGCTGCTGGGTAAGATAATAGCTCTTGCCCTCTGTCTGAGAAACTAATAGAGCCCTGCTAAAGAAAGTTCTGCAGAAAGCGGATTGGTCTCAGACAATCATGTGACTCTGCTAAAACTTCTGCTGGGTAGGGTAACAAGCTCCGCCCACCGTCCGGAAACTAATAGAGCCCTGCTAAAAAAAAAAAAAAAAAAGTTCTGCAGCAAGTGGATTGGCCACAGATAATCATGTGACTCAGCTAAACTGCTGCTGGGTACGTTTACAACTCTGCCCACACTATTCAGGAGCTAACAGAGCCACGCTGCTGTAGTCCTCTCTAATTGTGCTAGAGCCGACTCTATTTACTCTCTAATTGTGCTAGAGCTGACTCTGTTTACTGTCTAATTGTGCTAGAGCTGACTCTGCTTACTGTCTAATTGTGCTAGAGCCGACTCTATTTACTGTCTAATTGTGCTAGAGCCGACTCTATTTACTCTCTAATTGTGCTAGAGCCGACTCTATTTACTCTCTAATTGTGCTAGAGCCGGCTCTGTTTACTAATTGTGCTAGAGCCGACTCTATTCACTGTCTAATTGTGCTAGAGCTGACTCTGTTTACTCTCTAATTGTGCTAGAGCCGACTCTATTTACTGTCTAATTGTGCTAGAGCCGACTCTATTTACTGTCTGCTCTTTTTTTATTTTTGTCTATCTGCAGATCCACCTACAGTAAAGCAGTAGTGGAATAATAAATCCACAGCACATGCACCTACTGCTTATATGATTTATACTTTACTAATTTCAGACAGTTCCATGCAAGTAATGTTTGTATTTACTCAAAGGTGAAAATATTGTGGTTACTGTGGTAGTGATCAGCACCAAACTACCAGAGGGGCCTTAGGCTTGTCATGCCATTGAAATGACCTGGAATCAATTCAGATGCATGCAAAGTAATGCCGCTGTGTGTAAGCAGCTATGCCGCATGGATTTAAACTAATGATGGATTTGTGCTACAGTATATGTGTATTTTATATGTGTTTGGTTTTTGGAGGATAGGAAGCTCTGTGTGGCCCAGATGCTTCTCACTGCTGCCATATAACCCCCACAACTGTAATTTTAGGTTGAGAGAGTAGTTTTACAGTGGGATTGGGCCCCTTGTTTTATAGTTTTGCCACTGGGTTTACCTTATATTTCTCTACATATTGAATTGATTTAAACAGCGATGCAGCATGCATCTGAAAAATTTCAGTTCAGTACTGCAGCATATCTGCCTTTCATATGTGTTTTGTTTTCAAGGGGGTGAGGTGGCAACATTACCAATGCTCATACTTGAGAACTTGCCGGGTTTCACCCAGAGACTTTAGGGGTTATCGATTAAAGTCCGAATTAATGCGTAAAGGTGTGAATTCACCAGCTGACAATGGTTGCACACTACCCAATAGACTACTACTGTAGCGGTCACAATTTCATTATAGGAATATTGTCACGGTCGTGACTTTACTGTTGTCACGTATTTTGCTATGAGAAATTGCTGTTTGAGAATTAGATAGTCGAATTTTCACTTTAGTCAATAGCTCCCTCTGGGTTTTCAGAACAAACACTGCAGGATTTCGCCGGAAGTATAGCCATGTTTTGCCACTGATAAGTGAAAAAGTAAGTTTAAGAGAGGTGGATGCACTGGGCAATTAATGTTTTACATTGCATTAAAACAAAAACATATTGATAAGTTAAAGGATAGAGGGGGATATTCACTAAAGTCCAAATTGTTGCGTATATGTGCGAATTCGCCAGATAAAAGCAGTCGCGTCTTTATAATGAAAATATTGTTGCAGTTGCGACTTTATTATGAGATAATTATCACAATCTTAACTTTAAAAAATTGTCGCAACTTTACAATGGGGAAATTGTAGCGGATTTACTATGGGAATCCGATGTTTGGAAATTTGACAGTCGATTTTGCACCTTAGTGAATAACCCCCTTAATGTAAGCTTTGATGGAAGATAATAATATGTGCAGTTATAGAATACAGGCTTCAATGATCAATATCATAAACATGCTAGTATCATCGCAATACGACAAGTAACTTCTTTCCTTTTTGGGTTCCAAATTCGTAATAACCAGAATATTAATTAGTGTGAGTATAATGGGCCCGGAGAATCCTTATCTAATAAAATAACACACAGAGTCTGTTACATCTGATAAGCTTCCTAATTTTATTGGTTACGAGTATGCATTTTTATACCATCATATCAACAGGTTGCCTAAGGTTTCCTGTCATCAACTTAACAGTGGCATATAACCTTTTATGGATGTGACAGTTAGTTGCTATGCAGGTAACTGAGAGTATTTGCTAATAGGAGTACGTGCTACTGGGTAGATAACTCTGAGATGTGCTAATATGTGTACTTGCTACATGTTGCAAAACAAGCTTCTGGTAAATTTCTTATATCAAGTAATAAAGCTGATATGTCAGGTTATAAAGCAAATATAATGTCCATATAGATGTCTATCACACTAGTAAATGCTGAAGTAACAGTAAGGTTGTAGTAAAAGTTAAATGTAAAAGGCTTAGTTTATACTTATCTTGAAAATAATAGTTCTTTCACAGACACAACTATTGATGTTTATTGTGCATTCTTCAAAAAATCTAGAAGTGGGGAAGCGCACAAACATAGTGCCTTAACTGTAAAACAATATCAAAAGGGACAGTAACCCAAACGCACCAATAGGTGTCAGTGT
Source organism: Pipa parva (assembly GCA_019650415.1). Taxonomy (NCBI): domain Eukaryota; kingdom Metazoa; phylum Chordata; class Amphibia; order Anura; family Pipidae; genus Pipa; species Pipa parva. The sequence continues at coordinate 12,422 of WMED01011336.1, read as the reverse complement.
AAAAAATTGAGAATGGAGATGCACCAATATGTGTATCACTGCACACAGATCAAAGACAAATATATGCGCTCACCAGAACGAAATATAAATTAGGCGTGTACACAGCAGAACTAGGAAATGGATCTCTTCCCCTCCTGTTTTAATATGCTGGCAAACTGCTGGGCTCCAAGTGATGGTTCTCAACACTGTTAAGGCTCCATGTTGCCCCAAATAACCAAAGATATCCAACATATGGCTTAATGATTTTAATGTGGGTATATATGTTAGAACCTCACAATACTCTAACGGTTAAGAACCAAAAAACAATGGAAGATCGTACAGTATGATGGTTATTGACAGTCAAATATCAAAAGTCTAATCAATATATGATGTAGGCATACATACAGGTCCAACTCGACGCGTTTCGCAATTATCGCTTCCTCAGGAGTTGTTACCTCACATTGTTTGTGTTTGTTTGTTGGTTTATTGTGCATTATTACTGCATCCCACAGTAAAAATCTTGCAGGTTTACCTCATATTCCAGGGTGGATCAGGCTTGGAAACCTGGATAATCACACCCAGGCTCAAATAAAGGGCTCCGTATTCACAGATCCCAGAGTTATTTTATGTTATGTATTGTTATTGTTGATTGCATTTATTATGAGTTTTTTGGAAATTTGCTGCCCAGAGAAAGCATTAGCAGAGGGCATCACAGGCTGACAGGATTTTCTCCCAGCCTTTGTCTCTTTATAAATGGCAGCTGAAGAGTGACAAGTCGGCCATTTCTGTTAAGAAATGGCCAGATAATCGTGTTTAGACCAATAGGCCATCACAATGCATTATCATTAAAATGTTAATGGCTGTTGGCATGGTACTAAACTAGAGTTTAGTAAGAGTTAAAAAGTTAAGAATGACATTCTAAAAGTGTTAATCATTTTTACCTGTGCAGACACTACTAAAATGTGTGAGTGGGTGTGTGGCCTCAGGTCAAAGTCAGAGCTTCCTGTACACAGGTGCTCAGAAACCTCTGGAAATTCCCAGAGTTATGTAAGGGAATTTCTGATTTGGCTGTTGTGTGGTCTGACTCCAGCCAAACCCTGCAATCAGAAAATAGGAACAGCATCCAATGTACTATCCCTTTTCCTCAGAAATGATCAGGCTCTTTATCACTTTAACATACAGCAAGTCACATGTAGTGTAATGATAGCAGTTTACTGTAGACAGTGATTCCACACATAATGGGGCTTATTCATAAAAGTTTATATAGTCGCACAAAGGTCTGAATTAGCTCAAATTTACCACTTACCTATATCTGCTTAATCATCAAACACTGCAGTGTGGCAAATGGAAGCTCTTTGCATCACTTTGTATACACATGCTCATGTAATTTGGCCATTTGCCAAGTGCCCAGAGTCTGTTGAAGTAGTGACTTCAGCAAAGTGCACTGTGTCAAATTCACTGATTTGATTTCACCAGATCTTTGGGACCTCATGACAGTTGCTGATGTGTGGATCACTTTACATTACTTTGCATGGGCGTGCACACATGATTTGGCTATTCATCAAGTAGCAAATTCAGAAAGGCATACTGTGTCACATTTGCCAATTTGACTTTGCCAGATTAAAGTGGTGAAGCAGGGGACTGATGGCAGGGCTCCGGTATGGTATAATATGACTGATTTTCATCCAAGTGAATTCATGAACTAGGGAGAGGGTGACATACAGAGATTTATTATTCACGTAATATAGTTAGAGGGACATTATAGGGATGAGGTCACTGCACTTCACTGGTGGAATTTACATCATTACACATGTCTACATATACTACTACTATTCAACTGACTAAGCCTCACCACGATAGTGAGTGAAGTTGTTTGTTTCTTTTCTTAGTGAATAAGAAGTAGCACATTTGTGACTATCAGAGTAAGCAATGTGTATTGTAGTTATAATAATTTGCTGACTTATTATTAAATTAACTAGTGCTGAAGACAAAAGCTGAATGTAACTGATTATCCACTGGCTACTGAGCAAATTAATAGCAGCTAATGAATAACCCTTGTAAAGCCCTGCTACTTTTTAATATGACATCCCTGGATGCACAACAAAGTCACACTGTTGAGAAAGTATTTTCTTTTTAAATGTAATATATGATGGCCATACTGCTGGAGGGTCATAGGGGTAACTTGTACAAAAGGAGGATAAAAGCTGAAAAATATTGTATTGTATTGTATTGAATATTGGAAGAAAGTGGCACCTGGGGTTTGTTTTTAAGGATATTGGGGTGGGGGAGTGTGGAATTTGTATGATGTAGAAGGAGTCAAACTTTCTGTTAGAAACCATGACTGATAACTACATAATTATTTTACCTTGTTGTTATCTCCTTGCGTAGTATGCTATCCAGTGCACAGTTTGGGTAAAATTTACATTTTCTTAGATTGTTCTCACCTGCACCATGAAATAAATGCAAATTCTATGACTATAGTGTGTAATAAGATACAGGAGGTTATTTTCTAAAGTCCAAATTGTCACGTAAAGGTGTGAATTCACTAGCTAAAGACATTCGCAATAGGCTGCTACTGTTGCAGTCACATCTTTATAATGAGAGTATTGTCGCAGTCACAGCTTTAATATGGAAATATTGTCACGGCAGCAAGTTTAAAAATTGTCGCAGTCGCAACTTTACAATGGGAGAATTGTCGCAGTCCCAGGTTTGCTTTGGGAGTCCGCTGTTTGAGAATTCAACAGTCGAATTTGGACTTTAGATAATAACCCCCACAATGATTTTTCCAGAATGCGGGTGGTAGGGAATTGACCGCATAATATTTTATTTATTGTAGGCCTTTTTTTTTTTTCACATTGTGGCAAGGAGACTGGAAGAATAGATGAGGGTCAACAATTTACCCACATGGTGAGGCAAGGGTTGTCCCTGATTATGAAATTATTTGCAATAGTTATCTCAAAGCAAGCACTCATATTTACATATTGTAGTTCAGTTTTGTAGTTATTGACTCTTTAATTCCCTGTGCACTATCTTGAATTAGTTGCCCATTCATGCTTGTCAAAAGCACTGCTGCATTTACAATATTTTCTTATTTCAAAGAGCTAGTTGTATTATTTCCCAGGCAACACACACATTTTCTCAAATACTAAAAACTTTTATACCGCAGAATAGTGTGCAATAATTGTAATAATCTTTATATGTTACTAAAACTCTGCTCAGGGTAAAAATTTATCCAGCAGCCAATTATAGCAGCATGACAGTTGCTCAGAAGGTAATAGCAGGAATGTAAACAGAAAAAGAATAAACATTATGTAATTAATTAGAATATAAATAATATATTAAACGAATGTTCACTTTGGGATAAATAATGAAATATAAAAAATGATGTACCACATTTTACCTTCAACACAGATTTTGTGTTTCAGTTACACAACTCATAGCACAGTATAAATGTGATGTTATGCATTGTTTCAAAAAGAAACGGTCCAGTTTTTGTCCAATTCTGATTGCGCAATAAATGTGTTCATTCCCTGAAATTCATTTTTATAGCTACGTAACTTTAACTGCAATGCGCACTTGAAACAAGATGGAGACCCCAAAGTGTACAGCAATTTCTGGGTTCTGACAGTTTAGCTGATATGTAAACATAAAAATCATAATATAATATACAAGTATAAACACTAACTTCATGATCTTCACTCTTCTCATGCAAGGTTTAAGTCAAATTTGAAATAAATTTGCTCAGGAGGAAGCAGTCTCATACTTCATTCAGTGTGGCCGTATTAAAATGCCTTAAACTAATGAGAAAAAGTAACTTGAGGAGGCAGACATGATGTTGTGGAGTGAGCCCAGACCTTGAAAAGTCACGAGTCGATTTTGTCATAATGTTGTCATTAATGCAACAAAGGCCAGACTGTGTGAGTCTTTGGGAAGCAAAGTGAAAACAGTTATGACTGAGCCTACCTGTTTATATATAGAAAGAATATTCTAGTCATACCATCCATTGTTTCAGGTCTGATGGTCCATTGGTACTTATTTTGGATAAACAGACAGACTGCAACATTCCAGTAAAGAGTAATTTGTGACTATGGTTTTACTTTTCTGCATAAGCTACTAATTACCAGCGGATCTTTCCTATCCTTTTGTATGGGTGATTGGGTGCAATGCATTTCTGTAGAATTTCACCTTTGGCTTCTCAGTTATACGTAATATTAACTGTTCCTTTCAGTAAAGTTTAGAAATAGAAAATTCTCATTAGCTAAATTAGTGGTCAGTTTATTGTAACTAACAGCAGCAAGACTAGCTATTAGCAATCATAGAGTTTTATGGATTAGGTTGTCTCAGTGTAACATCCTACCCTGCCTCTATGTCTCTGCTAGGCTATACTGTATTTATTAACTGCACAGCCAAACCTTGGAGCTTATTCATCAAATTAAGAATTTGACTGTTGAAGAAAATTCTAGTCACCTCAGATGGCTACACTTGAATTTTCCACTTCTTGTTCACTAAACAGAGGATTCCTATAGCACATCATAGTCAATCAAACAGTAACAACCCTGCCATCAGCCCTCTAATTTGCCGCTTTGAAAAAGAAAAATAGAGTACTCAGCATATTCACAGTGAGTATAGCATAGGCACCATTTTAATTTGCCGTGAATGCTCAGGCAAAGTGATGAGAAGAGCTCCGTAAGTCAGCGACTGTCAGAAGCATATGAATTTGTTGTGAATTTCGCCATATCGTAGAGCTTGCTGACTAAGTGGCAAATTAATTAATTCAGACCTTTATGAGACTGTTCATAAATAAAGCCCAGTTTATCTTCACAGTTGTAGCTCATCCTGTATTTTATAAACCTTTGAATGATGAAAGATGTGTGTTGGCTTATGGATAACTGTTTTCAGAGCAAAATGGAGGAAAATCATTATTATTACTAGGGTGGGTGATATCCCCAACATGCAGAAGCTTATTATATAGACAGATGATGGCAAGTAGCTTGGTAAATTAGAGAAGCCTGTGAGTTAGCACTATGCAGATGTGCCCAGATGTCTGTCCATGACAAATTCATGCATTTATGGTAAGATTTACACTTAAATTATAAGCTCTATGGGGCAGGGACCTTCATCCTCTTGTATCAATCACAACCAAGCACTTAAAAGTTTTATGCTTGCAAGTTACTGCAAGTTACAAGACTGCGGGAAGAAGCTGTTTCTAGCGAAACGCGTTCAGTGGAGGGAGGACTCGCACCCTACATGCTGCCTGCTTGACTCTGATGATAGATGGTGGAAACAATTTACATTTACCGGTTCCAAGCTGTGCCGCTCCTGCTCCTGTCCTTGCATCGGTTCTAAGTGGTGCTACTCATGCTTTGACACTTCAAATCTGGGAACCCGGTTGGTACAAGTACACTATTTACAGGAATGAATGGGATGTGGGGTGAGAGTGGCTTGGATTCCTGGTACATTTACTAATTTGAAGATATATGGATAGGCAGATTTGGCAGCAGGATTTGAGTCTCTCCCTCTTATTGTTATCAGTGAGCCTTGTTTGGCCTTTTAATGGTGTTTTAATTGGTGTCTTTTTTGTCTTTTGATATGCTGTGCAATATATATGTTTCTGCTTTAATAAATATTTAATGTGTTATTTGAACATATATTTGAGCTGTTACTTTTTTCTACTTGCTCAACATTTAATTTGAGTATACATAAATTTGTAATTGAGGTGTGCGCAGGTCCCAGGGGTCCTTTGGTTTTCTTTGGTCACCATACACATTGGTTTGTCCCCTTGCTGCACCCTATTGATGGGATTATGTCAGTATTTTTTGCTCGCCGCCATTCGCTTAAATGTTTGGTGCAAGTTACTCACTTGTAATGTGTAATGCACTTTTACCATGTTTGTATTATATTTGTATTGCTGAATTGTACTACGCTGTCTAAATTTAAATAAAATTATACATACATAGTTTGATAAATTTTCCCTTTGACTATATTCTTCAGGCTAATTACCCTTATTGTAAGCTAATGATGCATTTGTAGTTGGAGCCTCCGGCAATGGAATGTATAGGGGGTTGGCCAAAGACACTGGTAAGATCAGTATCCCTAGGAAGATGGAACACCATAAAAAATAAATAGAAAAGACAGTGAAATGAAGAGAAGGGTGAAAAGAGACCCACAGTAGTAAAAAAAGGTAAGTAGGGGATAGTAGTGAGTAAAAGAAACCCCATGTTTCTCTTAAACCCTATAGTTAAAAGCCTTTTAATTGTTCATTTTCCAACACCAACGTATTAAACTTAAAACATTATAAAAAAATTAAACATTTAACTGTAGTAGGCTCTTCACCATATATTAACAATGCAGATCAGAAAAAGCACCATGCATTAATATAGCTATTAATTAGGGATTTTTATTTCAATTAAATGGACTAATGAACCTGACAATGCCTGGAGTGTTTCAGACAAGCTATGTTCCCTGTGCAGTATACAGCATGTAAATAGTTTGGGGCTGATTCATGAATGAGTGAATTTGACAGACAAAATAAATTCATGTCACTCTGCATTAATAGTGCCTAACTGTTGCAAATTTACTTCTGCTTATTCACTAAACTCCAAATTCACTTGGTGATAAAGCCAATGGCCATTGATGTTATTGATTTGTTGTCTGTTGTATTCAGTCGAATAGCAGTGGTGTTAAAGTTATCTTCACCTGAATCTGCTTAAAGGAGACAATGTCACTATTTTTTTATATATTAATGACAACATACTATCAATAGGCACAATTGATCATAAGAAAGAACAATGTACTTTTGTTGCTATTATAGTCATCTGCATTAAAAAAGTGTTTGTTTTTTTTTAATCTCTTTCAATGCCACACAATTCTTAGCTTATTTTTTCCCTTGTTCACTTATTTTCTATGGCATTTGAGTAAACTGTTACCTTACGCCAAAGAGGAACCCTGCTTTCCTCATAAGCTGTTGAATTGGATGCTTATTTGTCACATCGAAGAATACAATGCGTTTGGGAACAGATGAATGGATAAGAATTCACATGTTTACATGACAATTCAGACTTTGATCCTACACATTTATGTCTTTCTAATGCACTTCATGCTATGGAATATTTATTCCATTTGTTGTCGGTAATTCCAGGTCCCATATACATTAAATCAAACCATAAATTTCAGTTTAGCACATTGTTGGAGATTTATCAACAATAGTTTTCATTTAGTACCAGTGGTTTTTCATGTAAGGAATGGAATTATTGTTCCTGCACATACCTGGTAATAATTCATTGTGTATTCTTTCTAGAATTCAGTACCTGAAACTAACAGAGTGTTCCTTGGCTCAGAACCAGATTCTGTTAATTGCATTTCATGCCATCTCTCTTTTTAATGAAGGTTGTGTAAACCTCAAGAATCCAGTGTTTGTTTTAATTAGCAACAAGTATTTGGCTAAAAAGAAAATGACATGTACTAATATCCAGTTGCTACGGCAGCTCAGATAACAGTAATCAAACTAGGCTTGTAATAAAATATGGTATGAAACTGTTCTGTTTGATCTTTTCAATTTACACAAAAACTGGAAAGACTAAACAGGACTCATGACTGCATCAAGGTGAGTGCAAGTGATGTATAACCAAACATGTGCAATGAATACTGGACCAGTACATTATAAAGTGAAATAAAAAGCATGAATTCCTGTGGTAGTACACACAGAGGGACTGATACATACAAGAGTGAATTAACCAGGTGAAGTGAATTTGTAACGATCCACATCAATTCACCCATATTGTCAATAATTTTATTCTTATTAACTGTGTATGACTTACATTGTTTCTTCCTGTGTGTAGTCAGAGTTGGAAATAGGAGCAATGGCATATTGTAGTGAATTCAGCCTAAAGAGACGTCTTGGTGCAAATCGATGTCATCTTTACATAGACAATATACTTGTAAAATACATTTATTAATTTTATAAAAACATTGTCCCCACTATTGCCTCTATTGTTGTCACCAGCTAATGGTTGCGAGTTGTTTTCTTTTACATTATTTATTTAAAGGTAGACAATTTCTAACTTATATTAGTTATTAACCAGCAGTAAACCCCATCATTTGGCACTTTTGTCTGGCAAATTCCAACCAGCAAATTCATATTTGTACACCTTGGCTAATTCATACTTAGATGCATGATAAATACCCAAACTGTGATTGCATTCGCTGACAAATAGATATGAATTGACACTTTAATAAGCAGCCAACATAAAGACCCCAGTTTGGCATTTCTTTTCACTGGTTGCTAGTTTTCAGCTAGGGCCAACCATAAAGATATTTAATAAACAAAAAATATTTAAAATGAAAAAAATAAGTCTCATATTAAATTTAGGATTTGGGTACAAAATAGGCAGTCGGGATTATGCACTAATGCAGCATGTTGCATGGAGTGAGCAAAGCATGGGTGGAAGTGGTGATTGGCTGGTGATTGGGCCAATAAGTGACAGAGAACAAAAAAGAATTGTAAAGAAGAGGAAATAGATGAGAGGAGTTAGTTTATGAGAATCAAAGGAAACAACCTATCAACCATGCCTTCCCTTTTTTTTTGATTACTATAATATACTAAGCTTCTGATGTTGAAAAAAGACTTCACTTCTCCTGGCAGAACTGTCTGACTGTGAACCTGTGTGCAGAGATTTTGGGGATGAGTCCCCGCAACTGTAAGAAGAATTTCTCTTTTTAACATGCTATTTAGAAAATTGCTATAAAGAAGAAAAAGACAGAAACTCAAAATCATTATACAGCCTTTCAGGGTGAGCCCCAAAAATAATTTTACTTTTTAATACACTACTTAAAATCCACCCCCACCCCCCATAAAAATAGGAAAATAAGGTCTACCTTGTTTGTCACTGCAACACAAACCTATCCTGCCCCAAAAAACTGTCCCTAACTATTGCCCAAAATTGAGGACAGGTGCAAAATCTTTTATAGAAGAGCTCAGTCAAGTTTAAGATTTCCCTGACTATTTCAAACTCTTCTTAAGGGGAATATTTATAAAAGAGTGAATTTGCCACAATACATGATAATTTGTCCATATATTGGTCACAGTATATTGTCACAACAATGGAAAAAAACTGTACTTTCTAAGCATTGTCAGGTAAATGGTAGCAGTGGTTTATTGCAGTAAATCCCTCATGATTGGTCATAATGTAGCAAGGTAATGCCATCTTTATATGAGTCTATTTAAAGTAGCAATAACAAAATAGATTTTTACTAACCGCTCAGATCTCCTTTTATGTAAATGGGTGCTCCGGGAAAGCGGACATTCCAATCAGCAAACAAGAATTAAATCCCGGCACTCCAACGGGTAAAATTAAAGTCCTTTTAATTGTTCACATGTCATTAAAAACAAAGTGTGCATAGCCTACGCGTTTCACGCATCCAGCGCTTACTCATGGCTTGAGGAAGGACTTCTATTTAAAGTAGACAATGCCACTATAACTGTCTCTTTCTTTGTTCATTTCTGCATACTGGCAATATAAATACATTCATATAAAAAAGGTCAATTCTGGTGTGTTTTGTTTGCCAGTATTGTCACTGAATAATAGTCTCATAAATTACAAATAAATTAAAAATATAGGTAAAATACTATTTACATAGAGGCTAATTGTGAGCAACCATAGTTTATCACAGAAATATTTGTTTTCCAGACATAAGAAGTGTTACACTTTTATGCAATTGGGTATTTTGTTCATGGTTAAGACTTCCTTCCCTTCTTATCAAATGTCTTAAATAATACACCATGGCTCAAGAACTCTGGATACAAGCCAACTGGAAAATGCTGGTACATAGCATTGAAAAAATAGAGGAACTTCTTAAAACATCTGCAATGATTTCATGATGCCTGCTTCTAATTCTGACTGTTTTATGGTGTTGTTGACAAAAGCTATATGGGATCTACCTGCTTATGTTGCCTATGAATAAAAACAATTGTATACGGCATCCTAAGCCTAATCAGGATATCCGGTAAAGTGATCCACATTAAGCCTCATAATCGATTCACAAAGAGTTTGTATTCACAATTATCAGCTTAAAGACCTCTTGGGCTAGTCCTTCCTCAAAAGCAATGCCAAGATGTTTCACTCAGGAAGTCGAATTACATTTACACTCACTGGGACACAGCTTTACAATAAATAACCAGCCCGGTTGTGCTCTTTAAATATTTATTCAATGAAAACAAGAAATAAATTATTAGGAAAACAATAAAAAGTAAGATGGACTGTCACAGAAAGCTTTGGATGTTTTTAACATTTCTGATAAGCAACACATGGTTGTTGAAAGTTGTATAAGGATTAGAGAAGTGAGTAACAGTGATAGAGAGCCTTAGCAACTACATTTAGCCTTAGCCATTATGGTGGATTGCAAGCTCTCTTCATGCACAAGGAATTTAAGACATGCTGATCATTGACTGAAGGTTACCTTATCCTACTGCAGATTAATATTTCTGTAGCCAGAGGTGGGACTGCCATAACCTGAGTGGTGTCCTACTTAAACAACTCCGACAACTTCCCATTACATTTTTTTTTTACTTTGTCTTGATGTCCTTGAGTCTTTTTATCTGAACTGTAGCACTTTTCCTCGTAATAAGTAACTAAACAATTTAAACATCAAATGATTAACCATGTCCACATTACATTGGGTACTGTAAAATATTTACTCTTTGATATGCCAGCATTTATCCTCAACTGTTAAAACTACATTTGTTTAAAAGTGAGCGCAAAAAAAACAGATGTTGATATCCTATTATTTATGACAAAACAGACATGTTTGTAATATATTTTATTATGGTGTTCTGGTGGACCAGTCTGACCCTACTGCCTTACCAGTACATAGAAGTGCAAAGGGTTGACCCCTATATTGGCTTTCACTGTCTAGTTCACCCTCTCCCTAAACCACTCTCTGCCTATCCAAAAGAACCTATGCCTGTTTTGCCCTGAAAAGAACAGTGTTTTCCTTCTATTAGGAGATAAGAACTCCCACATCTACACAGCAAGCTGCAACATGTCCTGTCTGAATTGGTGGCAAATGTGTATGATGTGGAGACATAATTTTGAAGAAAGTTTTGATTCAAACTGCCAAAATGAAATCCAGAATTTAAAATTCAAACCTCAAGTTGTAATTTGAACTTTTGTGAAATTTATTAAAGTTGTAAGACCGATCTGGGTCTTTATTACTTTACCAAGCGAAATCTCATTTTATTCTCATGAGATTTCATTTAAGATAACAAGATCAAGTTTTCTGTTCCCGAATTTTCGATGGAAAGGTAGCCATGCTACTAATGTAAAGCATGGCTACCTTTCCATGGAAAAAAAATTAAAAACTGAAGATCGAGAAAGTCGATCTTTAGATATGAAATCTCGAGAGAACAAAATGAGATTTCTCACGATAAAGTCGGAAAGACCGCTGGTCTTTCTGACTTTAATAAATTTGAGAATTCAATGAAGTTTGTAACTTTCTGTGAATTTTTAAAATATTTCCAAGCAAAATAAAGAACAGAATATAGTATGTGTTTTGCATTTGATTCTTATTGGTTCATATTTGTACCGGGAAAAATAAAATTTAAATAAAAAAAATACACAAAATTAGAATAATTTTTTTCAAACAGCGCCTGGAAATATTACTACAGTTATATTGCTTTACATCTTTAATAACAAATGATCAAACAAATCTACTGTACACCAGACTCCTTACTTTACTATACATAGCTAGGTGTGTATTGCCATAGGCATGCACCACCCACACAAACTGTCAAAACTCTTTCCAAATCTCTGTGTGTATGCCCTATAATATATGCCATGAGTTCATGTATTTAAACATCATTCTGTTTATATATGTTACCTAGTGTTTAGACATAGTATAGGGAATGTATTGTTTCTCCTTGTGAATGAGCTCTATATAAATTATATATAAATATATGTTTATAAATAAATAGATAGATAGATAGATTAGATAGATACAGATAGATTAGATAGATACAGATAGACAGACAGACAGATAGATAGATGCAGATAGATAAATAGATAGAGATAGATAGATTAGATAAAACATAACTCTCTATGTGTACACGAGGAATGGAGTTCCTCATCGTCCCACTATACTAGACTCCCAAATGAAATCCTAAATCCCAATTTTAAATTAAAGCAGGGACAATCAAAGCGGAAAGCGGTGATACATAAACTGTTTTAGAAGTGTTCAATAAAAAACAACCATGTAAAGATATTTTTTATGTTATGCTAATGATTAATATGTAAATACTAATTCCAAATTCAGCATTAGCATTTATCATATAGCAGGGATGCCCAACCTTTTTCTGCCTAGGGGCCATATAAATTTGTGACATGCATGTCAAGGAGCCGCTTCAAAGTCGCGATCGTAAAGGAAAGTCGCGACAATTTTTAAAGTTGCGG
>WMED01011335.1:3224-15316 GCA_019650415.1 Pipa parva | reverse complement strand
TTATCAAACCTGCTAAATCTGCAGGGGGTTGAATACTACTTGTAGGCACTGTATATAACAGAATAGAATGCCTGAGCTTCACAGTTGTGTTATAGGTGTGCAAGGCATACAACCATTACTAACATTCTGACATGCTAAAGTCCACATTTTAAACTAGTAGTTGTATTAGTGTATCAGAAGAGCACAGAGAGATTTGTGGCACATGAGTGACAGTAATTTTCTTTGGAATGTACCCTGTGTGATAATAGCTACATTTTACTTATGTAAAAGTTGATATTTTTAAATGGTAATTGGTGCATGTGACACGTATCTGTAGTTAAATGTGCCTTTATTTCTGCTAAAGTTGTGGGGGTTTTTTTCTGTGATATGGAACACAAGAATGATCCTCTACAGGATATGCTCAGTGTGCAGTTTCACTGTGTAAATACTATCCTTGACACCACCCCAAAGGTAGAAGTCCAAGGGGGTGAGATCTGGAGTGCATGGGGGCCACAATGCCCAATTCACTCAACTTGAAAACTGCTGATCCAACATTTTGAAGACATCACATCCCATAATGTGGGGAGAACCTTCTTGCCAGAACAGTGGGAATGTGCCATCATTATGGCACAGTGTGACAGTAACACCTCTTCACATAACAACTGCAGGTAATTGGAGGCAGTAAGATTACCGTTGATGTAGAATGGGCCCACTACCTTAATCTCCCACATAGAATTTCAATGTGCCAACCATCTTAAAAGGATCTGTTCAATGCGTGTTTGTGTCAAACCAGTATCAAAGATTTTGTTAGTTCACCTTCATGTTACAGTACCAAAAGCCGCTCCCCGAACCAGATTCAACGGGAATATCCCATTTTTATTGCAGAAAATAAGTACAATGCTTTGGGGTGGCAAGAACCTCCCTTCATTGGGTGTACAATACATAAGAAGAAAGGGTGTCCAAGCTGCATGTCAGCATCAGTAATACACTGTCCAATTCACATCCACTAAATGCAAGAAACTTCATAGATAAATGTAGAACATTGTGTCCAAAGGCATGGTAGTTTAACTACTGTATTTTATTCAAACTCCATCATAACATGTTTCAGGCAAAAGTGAGCTGCTGTTTTGATTGTGCCAGGATTTCACTCCACTTCACCTCCATGTTTATGTAGAAGTTTGCTTAAAGGAAGAGTCTGGTCAAAATTGAAAAAAAAAGCATATGTTAGTAAATATGAATTACTAACTTTTACTAAATGCATTTTATTTTCAATTTTGACCCTAAAATGAAATATCTTACCTGTTTAGAAGTGCTATGTAGCACTTCCTTGTTTAGGATTCCATCTTCATCTGTGCCGCTGAGTCAACAGTGTCCTGGAGCTGAAAATCTTCACAGCCGCGTTCTTCTCCCTGTCAGTCTGCAGCCCTGCGCCGGCATCTCCAAATAGTCACATGGGAGAGTGGAGCATCATCAACCCGGCTCCCCTTGATGATATGGCGCTCTCCCATGTGACTATTAGGAGATGCCGGCACCGGGCTGCACGCTGAAAGGGGAGGATCGCGGCTGTTAAAAGTTTCTGATCCAGGACACCTTAGAGTCGGCGGCACAGATGAAGATGGAATCCTAAACACAGAAGTGCTTCTAAACAGGCAAGGCATTTTAGGGCCAAAATTGAAAATAAAATGCATTTAGTAAAATTTGGTAATTCGTATTTACTAACATATGCATTTTTTAAAATTTTGGCCAGAGTGTTCCTTGAATCAGTAAACAGTGCCATCTCTGTGAAACATGGGTTAGTTTTAATGAATGTGGTATCTAATTTGCAAATATAACATGGTGATCAGTATCATCCTCATTGAGATATGAAACTGCAACTAAATCTTGGCCATTGTGTATAGCCACTTTCCCCCTGATGGTGGTTCTAATTGCCCCGCTTTCCTGTGACAGACACTGGGTGCTATCAAAGTACATCAAGTAGGCTGTTCCTGAGAGACACCAGGACACCAATTGTGGTTTCTTCATCTGTGGCAATTTTATTACATCCACATTTTGGCAGAACATGTAAAATTTGCCAAGAATTGTGCCAACTCTGCTATGGTGGATGGGTGGTCTGTTAAGGTGGCAAATGTTGAAACCTGCTGCAATGACTCTGGTACTGCCGTCTCCGGAGATCAGCACAATCACTGTCCTCTTTCATGGTTATATCACAGCCACAGCCATATTCTCTGTCTGTAACAAAGGGACAATTTCCTAATAATTTGGTAGGAATAAAGGTACATCACATTTAAACATAAACTTGAAATTCTTATTTTAAAATATCGACTTGGTCAACTTGCAAGCCAATATTTTTCTGCTCTGAAAACTGCTTCTGTGCATGCTCATCTCAGTGAGTGTGTGTGTGTATATAAATATATGTATATGTGTGTGTATTTAAAAAAATGTACCTTTATACAGCATTTCTGTGATTTTCCCTGTCAGTCTGCCTTTTCTTTCTGAGTTGGGTGGTTGGTGCTAAATGATGATTGACATAGTTCCTCCAATCAGATCCCGTAAATCACGATATAGCAGGGATCTGATTGGAGGAGCTGTAATGTCAATCATTATTTAGCCCCACCCAACCAACTTGGGAAAGAAAAGGCAGGCTATCAAGGAAGATGACAGAGAAATGCTGTATAAAGTTACATTAAAAAAACATATTTACAAAAATGTTTATTTCATTAGTAGAACCTAAATTAGTATGTTTTGAGGTGACAGGTGCACTTTAAACATACTATTGGTTTACGTTCTTTCTGGGAATAGAGCAGGTGTGGCCACTTGTTCAATGTTTACAAACCACTGTGAACTTTAAGTAACCATTTTGTTATTTAGGTCTGAATCCAAACGGAGAGCAGATTACATGGAAGGCACAAGGCTGGGCTGCCCGGATAATCCAGCATGAGATGGACCATTTGGATGGGGTTCTGTATATTGATAAGATGGATTCTAGAACTTTTGTCAACGTCAGCTGGATGGAAGTGAATGATTAAAATAGAAGCCATGTATATATAGGTCCTGTGATACGGATTAATGTGGCAGGAGAAAGTGTAATGCTAACAGACAATAGCTGACTTCTTTTAAAAGAATGGTGCCGTTTAACTTTGAAAGTGGAGACTCATGCTTAGCTTTAAGAGAGTATTCTTATATTCATGGAGATATAGGACTGGTTTTCTTCCAATGGAAATACGTACTTAAAATCAGATGAGCTGCAAACACATTTCCAATAAATTACAATTATTTATACTGGCAGAATGTGGTTGTCCAACAGACTTTGGGGGAGTATTTTTAAAAGTCAGTCTTTGGACCACTTAATGCTGGAGAAAGTGTTTTGTTTTTTTTTTAATTACACCGGAATGGTCTTTTTAGAAAAACTAAATACTCAATTTGGAAGTCATTCCTTGTGTTCTGTGCTTCTTGCAATTAAAGCTATCCAAGAATCCTAAATCTAGTTCCATCAATGTTCAATCTTGGTTGTTTCAGACTTTTTCCAGTACCATTCATCTTTTCATGGAAATGCATAGGTATGTCTGCAAGGATCAGCATGTATTGCCCCTGCATTTAAACATCCTGGAACAGTAATTTGCCTCACTGAGCCCTCCAAAACCATCCTTTTCAACTCAACCTGAGGTACTCTTGACATGGCTCGCATAGAATCTAGTTTTCTTAACTATTAAATCTTTCACCCCACATACCAGCGGGACATAGGCCTCTTCGTGTTCCTATTTTCTGCTTGAAAAAAAAAAATTTTCTCCGTTCCACTTCTGTTCTTGGTTCTGTCTCTTGCTGAAGTGTAGGCACGTTTCAGATGAGCTAAACTTAGTGGGGAAGGAGCCTCTCTAATCTTCTTTGATTCAGTTGATTTTCGACTTTATAGTAAATTTTGCCCGTAGTGTTTAGAAAAAAGGGATTTAACTGAAAGTACAATAAATCCTTTTTCTCTGCCAATGTATAATGGCAAACAGTGTCCCAATTGGCACAACTGGTACAATATTTGAGGTAACAAAATATTTTTTTGTCTGGCTATACCATATTTACACTGCAATAGAGATCATTTAAAGTTTCTATTGTTAACAATAAGTAAGCTAGTCAGGAGAAGAAGTGACTTCAAAATAAACAATTATTCACTTTATTTAACAATACAATGAGTTTTCAGGCACAATTTATTTTTCTTATATTAAGGACAAAGTCCATTTAAAGAGAAAATGAGCCCTATGTATAAAATAGGGGTTCATTTTATTTGAAGTGAAACATAAGGGCATAGGACATTCTTTATCATTCCAAAATAAAGTATGAATTCTGCAGATCATGGAGTACGTTTAAAGTTGCCAAGTAATCCCCATCTGAATTAGGCCATACAAAACAATCTGTATACTGTTCCTAAAATAACAAAATCATAGATGTTGGGATGATGTACCCTAGATGTGAGTAAAATAGATTAGTAATCGCTGGTAATAACACACAGATTAATATTGGTGTATTCTCATAACATACTCATACCTCTTATTTTCAATAATTAATAAACACCACAAATCAAACAAGAAATAGTCCATTTTCTGTATAGACGGGCTTATTTAAATATATTTTAAAGTGACATCAGCTGTAGTGCATTTTTGGCAGAGGCAGTCTGTTTTTCTAGACCCTAAATTCCACGGCTTTCTTCATTTGCCTGCAAGACCATTTTACTGCACAGAGCTTCCGAAAATGTTAGAAATATTTTGTATTAAACATAAATAGCAAAGCACCAATCAGACAGTATCTGTGTTTACATTTTACGATCAAGATCGAGCAGTGCAGTTAGTTACACTGACATGAAACCGTAGAGGGTTCCATAGAAATTGCAGCATAATTATAATGCACTAAAAGCAAATTAAATATTTCAATATAGAGCTCTGTATACCTCCAGAAACATTTTTTTTAAATAACTAAGCATCAAGGGCATTGCATTTACTGATCCAATGGTAGGTGAGGCTTTACTGTAGTAGATGCCTTCTGTGTACAAATAGTTTTCCAAGAAAATCTGAGTTATGTCAACTCTCACTTATTTAAAAACAAAGAAAAACAATGTGTGTAGAATAGAGCTTCAGAGCACTTATGCTGTTCTATATATATTTAAAGGGGAAGTAAACCATTCTAAAAGTTTCACTATACTTTCAATTCACTGTACTGCTTTGTTAGTAAGATGTGAAGTTGAATGTGCAGATGACGGGTGTCTTCAGTATCATTATTGGTCAGTTCAATCACCTGGCCAGTACTTCTACAGGAGCATTAGCGCACAATAGGAAAGAAAAATAAATTAAAAACTCAAACAGAAGAACTGGTCACATCTTACTGTTTCCCACCCATCACTCATGGAGCTGCATAGGGTCTTATATACAGACCGGATATTAGTTTTCATTAACATGGCTTTGGTGATATCTGTAGCCCCTATTTACAAATGAGCATCAGACATGTAATAAATTGAGAGAATATATTTACATAGCTCAACACATATCCCCTGTAATGCACACAGTAGAAAGATGGATGGATGCAGAAGGTAAATTAAAATCCTCCAAAGGGGAAAGGTAAGGTAGGCAAAATTACAGATTACAAATTAGAATTAAAGTCAGGCAGATGTCATGTTTTGTATGGTCTAGAAGGGTGTAATGGAACAGGGAAAGGCAGTCACATAATAGCAGTGACTGATGGCAAATGTAAACTTTGAAAAAGAATCTTAGTGAAGGTCAACTGATGCACACGGGTATTTAAGAACCCAGGGGAAAAGTAGTTTATACAGGCATGGTCTCCAGCGCCAGTAGATTGTTGCATTGCAACCGGTGGGGACACTTTAAGATAAGCAAGCAAACAAGGTGTCCAAAGGCATGCCCCCTCACACTTTGTTCTGAGGCTCATCCTTCCTGCCCAAAATCTTCTGTAAATTTCTTCACCTTCAGAAGATCGTCCGCATTCACTGTGGGTCGTGTGGTGGCCAAGGAACGTAGCATGTCAGACTAAGAATTAATCCGATGTCAGGAAGAAAGGCAAAAAAAAAAAAAATATATATATATAAAAATGTATTAAGCTGGCAGTGAAGAAAGTAAAAACAAAACTATATTGTTTTTTACGTTAGCAACAAATTGTTTAAATTCACTGCTTACCATAGAGACCACAGGCTCCTGCAGTTTATCACTGGGTACCTCCATCCAAGTCATTTCAATTGCCCCTGGATCACCAGGTGAGCATGGTGTTAATAGATCATCTACCATGACTGCTGGGTTTGAGCGAGATGGACCCCGGACCTAACAGACAAGGCCAAATTGAATATTGAAGGGGTTAATCACTGAGGTGCGAATTCAACTGTCGAATTTGCAAACAGTGGATTCCCATAGCAAATCCGCTACAATTTCCCCATTGTAAAGTCGCGACAATTTTTTAATGTTAAGATTGCGACAATTTTCCCATAATAAAGTCGCAACTACGACAATATTCTCATTATAAAGACGCGACTGCGACAATAGCAGCCTATTGCAACTGTCTTTAACTGGTGAATTCGCAGCTATATGCAACAATTTGGACTTTAGTGAATAACCCCGAGTTTAAAACATTACCAATTCTAAACGTTATCTAATATTTTACTCACTTTCTTGAAGTGTGTAGCAGATTGCACCTTGCGCACAGGCTGCATTAGAGCATCCCGCACAATGATACTGATGTCGGCTCCTGAGTAACCGTCAGTTTTCTTGGCAAGTTCACGCACATTCTCATCACTCAAATTGCGTGGAGTATTTCCAAGGTGTAGCTGGAACATATGAGCTCTAGCTGCTTCCTCTGGTAGTGGGATGTATATCCTCTTCTCAAACCTGCATGAGACCAGTTTGATAGCAGAATATGTATAAACTGGGAATGAATTGTATTTAATGTAGAACATACAGTGAGCTATAAGATTGGCAGCTAATGTTAAAGATTTACCACAGCCCTATCCCTACCTTCTTCTGATGGCTGAGTCCAAAACCCAGGGTATGTTTGTGGCTCCAAGAACAAGAATTCCATCATTATTATTCCCAACACCTGCAAACCAGACATATATTAAATGCTGGGTACTTAGGAATGTATTTAAAAAAACAACACACAAACTTACTAGATGAAAGCAAAAAAACTTTAATTTTATTTTCTGCAAGACCTCCAAGTCACCTGAGCACAAAATTTAAATTAATGTAAGTTACATCAAGATACTAGGTGTGCCAAATAAGAAGGAGGTGACATTCTGTATATGTCTTGAAAAAAAGCATTTTATTTATTGGTCACCCAGTATTATGTACAAGTGTTAAAACCACAGGTATTTGCTTAACAATTTTGCAGAATAGAAACAAACGTAGTCCAAAATTGAACTATCTGTAAGAAAGCGCAAAACGAAAAACAGCACTAATAGTGCATTATATCCAAAAAAAACAATGTATCAAACAGACCCAACGTCCAAAATATATAAAGAATCCACGTGTTAATTATGCATCCATGTGAAGAAAACACTTCTTATCAATACGTGTGTTGCTCAATCACCTCGTGTAAAGCACTCCTGTATAATATGTGCTTACCAGAACATCAAATAAATGGCGCTTTATGTAAGGGTTAATTGCATAATTAACACGTGGATTCTTTATATATTTTGGACGTTGGGTCTGTTTGATACATTGGTTTTTTTGGATATAATGCACTATTAGTGCTGTTTTTCGTTTTGCGCTTTCTTACAGATAGTTCAATTTTGGACTACGTTTGTTTCCAGTCTACACGATTTTTCAAGAAAGCTTGCATTCGAAATTTACCAAGATTTTAATCACGGTTTTGTTTTTGGACATTTTTTTATTAATTGATTATTTTATGCGCAGTTTGCAACCAAAGTTTTGTTTTTAATTTTGCAGAATAGTCACAGCGACTGAAGAAAAAAACAAAAACCACAGAGCAAAGGTTTTCAGATATTCCTAGCCTCTCCACTCTTGGTCAAGGGCTATGTTCACAAACTAAGCATGCTCCCAACTTCGGAAAGCGATTAAAACTCAATTTCTTCAGGAGAGTGCAAGGCAGTTGTAAGATACTGTAGGAAAACAGTATCTTACCCAAAACCTCAGTATAAAAAGTTGCCTTGGCTCAAATTGCTTGCTTTTTCTTCTGTTGCTATCATTGTTCTGCAAAATCAGTAAGCTATAACCTGTCATTTTAACACTTGTGCTTAAAACTAGGTGGCCAATAAATAGAAAGCACTTTTTTTTTTTTTTTTTTTACAGGAATGGTCTGTGAGTGAATTATATTAGGAAAAGCATTCTTTAACATTGAACAGATTTAAAATACTGACGCTGTGACTATTGCTGACATTTGGGAGGCCCACTGCAATTAATAAATACCACAGGCCTTACTGCCTCTTAGAATTATAACTGGGCTACCTCAGTCTTGGGATTATGCAAAACAAGGTAATATCCTGACCACCAGAAAAATATCCAAACTATGAAACTCTACACTTACATGGGAAGAATCTATGCAACAGCCTTCAACATTCTGCTTAATAAGACACAAGTAGAAAGTTTAACCACAAATCTTAAGTCTCATCTCTATCTATTATATGGACCCTCCAATAGCAACTACTAATAGAGGGCAGATTACAACAATGAACAGTGGAGTTCTAGTGGGGTATAGGAGGAAGAAGTAAGACTTAACTGAAGTATGCTGGCCCCAAAACAGAGCCTATCCAGTGGACAACATTGCCAAGACACAGAAGTTGATCTGGATGTGCATACTTGTTCCCATAACTATGCTGTCTTTAAAGCAACGGACTGATACAAACTCCAGAGGAGATAAGTGGGTGGTGGTGAGTCCTTGCATAGCGACATATGAAATGAAGACTAGTTACTTACAGTATCCAAGCTGGTGTATCAGGTCAGTGAAATGTGGCCTATTAAGGACCCTTATCCACAGTGGCTTCTCAGCACATTTAATACTGTGAGTACAGCAAATCACAGATTTATCTATGTTAGTCACTATCAGGGTCAGAGCATTGGTAAACATTACTAGAGATTTGGAATGCTCGTAATGGATAACACATATTAGAAAAAATGTCTTTGGCAGTCTGTTGTGACATTTAGGCAAGGCATAAACAAAACTGTAACTAAATACAAACATTACCCTGCATCTGAACCAGAAATTCGGTCTTGATCCTACGGGCAGCTTCACTTTCATTCTCATTTCTTGAACCACACAATGAATCAACCTCATCAATAAATATAATTGACGGTTTATGTTGCCGTGCCAACTCAAAAAGGTTCTTCACCAGCCTGAGAGACACAGAAAACAAATGAATTTCTTCATATATCCCACTCACTTGACTATGCTCA
Organism: Pipa parva; assembly: GCA_019650415.1. NCBI lineage: Eukaryota > Metazoa > Chordata > Amphibia > Anura > Pipidae > Pipa > Pipa parva. The sequence continues at coordinate 5,945 of WMED01011335.1, read as the reverse complement.
CACACCCCCATTAGTCCAGAAAACTCATCCCCTAAAAACATACTTTTCACTTTCTCCCAGCCACTTTGACATAAGATCAGAAGAGGACACAGAGAAGAATGTAGAGTTATTGGCTTCCGTCGCTACAGCTTTTGCCAGATACGACTTCCCAGTTCCAGGAGGTCCAAAAAGCAATATGCCACGCCATGGGGTACGTTTGCCTTGGAGGGAAAAAGACAAATGCTATGTTAGAAAAAAAAACCAGAAGAAATTATAATAGAGATGAGGAAGTGGAATCAACTGAAAACAACAGTATGAATATTAAAATTTAATACTATTTAATTAGGTTTATATAGGCTTGTGTTCAATATTTGCTCCATGGTAAAGTTTTTGCAGATTATAGAATAAAAACAATTAAGTCTGGCATTTGTTAGCTGATGTTTAAATGCATACTTACAACAAAGGCACTGTGCATCTGCTGGTATTTAATTGGCATATTGTAACCAGCTGACTCAAGAAGCAGACACATGATACCTAATATTCATCTGGTGTTCTAACCGCATTTACCCTATGTCAGTGCCCTGCTCAGCCAGAAAGAAAATAATACAGTTTCCAGCTGAAGCAAGGCATTAAAGTACTCATGTAGCCAAGCTAAATTAAAATGGAATACAGGAGTCTCCTTTTATGCACCAGTCTAGTTAATTTTAAAATCTTCGTTTCTGCAAAAGTGATCTACAGAGGCATAGAACTTTTCCCATTGGTTATCATATAAGTAAATATCATATGGGGATAGGAACATAGTCAAAATAAAAAAAGCCAATAAGTAGAGCTGCTTCTTAAAGCATTTCAATATAACTATAGCAGAAGGGGTTCCAAAAATATGGCCCTCTAAAAGAAAGCCCATGAGATTTGCTTCCTATATTTTTTTTAAAAATTTGATTTTGAAAATGCATCACTGCATCAAATAACACTAATTCAACTATACTGTAATATGTAGTTGGAGTAACATAATAACAGTTTATAAGGCTGAAAAAAAAGGAGACAAGTCCATACACTTCAGCCTATTTTCCTGCAATGTTGATCCAGAGGAGGCAAAAAAAACCCTAAGGTAGCGGTTCTCAACCTGTGGGTCGCCATCCCGACGGGGGTCACACAACCGACCCACGGGAGTCGAGAACCGCTGCGGCACCCGGAAGCGCCCACAGGAACCCTTCTTATAAGGGTTCCTGCAGGGTGACGTCGGCCAAAAACGTCATCACATATGCGCGTACGTGATAACTTTCCGGCCGAACGTCACCATGTGACGCGCATACATGATGACGTTTTGGCCAAACGTCACTACGAGATGTGCGTACATGATGACGTTCGGTCGAAACATCATCATGCGTTGCACGATGACGTCAGAGCCGGGGGTCGCACCGGTATAAAGGTTGAGAACTGCTGCCCTAAGGCAAGAGCCAATTATCCTCATATTAGGAAAAAATTCCTTCCTGACTCCAAATGAAAATAATTCCCAGGATCAAGATCCCACCTTCAGTTATCTATTACCCATAACTTATAATGTTCTTATACTGAAAGAAAGCAGTGTAAAAGTTAAACTCTTTTATGGAATCAACTATGACAATTTCTTCAGGCAGAAAGTTCTATAGCCATACTATAACATAGCCATTTTTCACAATAAACTGGTAGGAATTCATTTAATTTTATTTAAAAAAAAAAAAAAAAAAAAAAGTACTGAAACAAAGGTAATATCCTACCCTGTTTCCCCGAAAATAAGACCTAGCTGCAGTAAAGTATGAGAAATATACTGTACTGGTACAGAAAAATAAGACCTAGCGCATCCTTAGTTGCGAAAATTAATATAAAACCCTGTCTTATTTTCGGGGGAACAGGATAACACAAGTTATATTCAATATTCAGCTTCTCACAAGGTTAATTATGCCTGGCCAGATCATTTAACATTTTTGTGGTAAAAGATATAGTTACAAGTTAATATGATTAATTTTGTTTAAAGAAGAACTAAAGGTATCTACAAACAAATACATATATAAGTAGTACACCTATCTGCCTTCTAAATGGTGGTATTAAAAAATCCAGAATCACTATGCCGTCTCTGCACTGTCCCACTGAAGAAAGCACAGCTTTAAAAACAGGAGTCAGCAACCTTTTTGGCTGAGAGAGCTATATATACGTGCAACTCTGCTCAGCCCTTTTGAATCCGGAGCCGGTGACGTCAGCGGCTCCGGATTGGCTAGCAACCCGGAAGTGCTGAGAGAGCTTTGTCTCTACAGTGCTTGCCGGCGATTAGCAGGTAGACTGTAATGAGCGGTGCTTGCATGTGAGCACCGCTCGTTACAGTCAAAGAGCTTTCACTCTCTTAAGTCGTAAAGGGTTTACAAAACAGCAGCAAACAAGAAAAATAATTTTCTAAATAGGCAAATAACTCTCGACTTAAAAGGGACCATCCAATTTACTTTATTAAATGATAGTGTAATATAAATAAGCACCGTAAAAATTAAAAGGTATAATGCAAAAATTTAAAGATATAATAATTATATTACTATAATTATTATTAATACAATATCCTCAAATGTTTTGTTTAGGTTATAAATTAATGATTAATTTATTACCTTTATTTACGGTGTGTTGTTTATTCAGCTCTAGTGAGCCTGCCCTGCGCTATTCAGCTCTAGTGAGCCTGCCCTGCGCGGTTCAGCTCTAGTGAGCCTGCCCTGCGCGGTT
>WMED01011334.1:4819-15316 GCA_019650415.1 Pipa parva | reverse complement strand
AGTGAGGATTTTCTTCAAAATTCTTTTTTAATTAATAAAGTGAATAAAATAAAACATATTACATACACCTCAAGTAATCCAATGCCCAATCTCATTAAGGAAAAGGTTAGTAGCATTTCATTTGCACATTGACCTTTGTCAAGGTGACCTGCACCATTTTTCTTCTCTTTTTCTTCTCTGTTCCTTTCTACCCAGAGGAAGCGCTGTTCTCCCTTTATCCATACGGTTATTGGCTAAAGTCTGAATTATTGAGTAAAGGTGTACATTCTCCAGCTAAAGACAGTCACAATAGACTGCTACTGTCGCAGTCATGTCCGTTTGAGAATTTGACAGTCAAATTGTCATTTTAGTCAATAACCCCATCAATCCCAGCATGCCTCCAATTGGCAGTGTCAAATTTTTTGTGTTAAATGTTTATGTATAAAAACACATGGTCTGTTATTTATTAAAAATAAAATAAGCTAAAGTACTGCAGTTTTAGTAGTGCTGAAATATACTTGTGTTTCCACAGGCTGAATTATCGCTTTTAATAATGTTCCCAGCACCAGATTCTTGTGTTTATACTGCACCAGAACAATTTACCATCCTAGAAAGAAATATAGAGTGTATTCCCCTGCTTTAGCTTTGAATGTGGGTGCATTTTTCAGCATTATTGCAGTTTAGCAACAATGAAAACATTTAATAGTTTTAATTAACGATAATCAGCCATTTGTTTTGTAACACATATTACAGACATGTAAGCTGAAATGTAACTAAAAAAAGACATGTTATCGTTTTGTAGCGCATAAAAAAGCACTTAGGCAATGTTGGGATATTTACCTTGGCAACAAAAGGAAAGACACAGTTACCCCAAGTACTAATCAGTTCTGTTTACAGCTGTATAGTTAAAAATAGCATGCTGTGATTTAGATTAACCCATTCCAGTGATATTGTTTATTACATTAACCTTCTAGGCAGCAGTAAGAGCATAGAGTTTATGGAATGTGCCTTTAAACCTCTTGCTTACCCCTGGCAGGTAGCATTCCACAAAATTAAATGTGATTTATACAATAAGCTCTTATTTTATATTAAAGAGTACTTGTATATCTTGATTCATCTTGATAAATTTTACTTGTCGCTGCTTCTGTTCAAACACCATTCCCCCTATGTTGGAAAGAAAAGAGTGTAGGGTCTTTGTCAACCAGCTGGTGAATATGCCCCCCAAAAGTTACTGAATTCCTTCTCAAATACTGACCAATACATTTTGAGCTACCGTGTCCAGTTACAGTGCCCAACACTGTCAAGTCACCAGCAACAACCCATTATAATATATTGCCATGAGATGACACAGCACACAATATCCCCTTGTATACCTCTATGTTAAAGGGCACTGAAGAAGGAAATATTTCATAGTTTTTTTAACTTCACCACACACAATAATCATAAGCAGAGTTGGGATTTTCTATCTTCTCCTTCTAAGACAGAATCTTAGGGCTTAGGTGAAGGGTTTATCCCACTAACTGAACATGCTCCTTCCTCCTGAAACTAATTCAAATTCACTTTGACTTGGTTCAGGAAACCTAGTGTAAGACAGGTCTGAGAGTCTGAGAAACAGGAGAAAAACAGATCATAATCAAAAGCTGCCTAGATGCTGCACACAAGTAACAGACTGCACAGAGCTAACAGGAGGGGAGCTAGGATTAGCTGATAAACTCTGCTCCAAGTGCATGTTTTATTCCTCTGTTGCTATGATTCAGCAAAATTGGTAAGCCTAAACTTGTCATTTTAACACTTGTACATAATACTAGGTTTCCAACAAATAGAAAGCACTTTTTTCCAGGCTTTACTGTCCCTTTAATAGGAAGTTTTGACCCTTTAAGACATTGAAGACCATGTATTTGCCCACATCTACCACTAATCACCTTATTGGTTTTCAAAGTAATGCCATTCTGCTGCAAGGCATAGCAGCAAGAGACCAAACAAAAAAATATATGACATATCCTGGTCTTTTGCAAAAATATAATTTCCACCTCAATTTGGGGATAGGTAATTCTTCTTGCTTTTGCAGTCTACACATTTGTGACATTAATAGTTGTGAAGTTACTTGTAGTTGGTACAGCCATTTACAGGGTGATTAATATTAGGAGGTTTTTTTTTTTTTTAAATCTTCCTTTCTCATCTCACCCAATGAAATTTCCTACGGGTCTGATGAGGAGACAGCAAAAGCAAAAGAGTCCCCTTCCTTACTTTCTGCCTATTATTGCCTTTCCTGTTGCCTTCTTTACCTTTCTTCCTTCATCTGGTTCACTCATGAAAGAGACTCTATTTTCAGAGCCAGCCAAACATTTTGCCAAACACTGAAGGGGGTTAATCACTAAGGTGTGAATTCAACTGTCGCATTCTCAAACAGTGGATTCCCATAGCAAATCCACTACAATTTCCACATTGTAAAGTCGCGTCAATTTTTTTAAGTTAAGATTGCAACAATTTTCCCATAGTAAAGTCGCGACTGCGACAATATTCTCTTTGTAAAGATGGGACCGCGACAGTAGCAGCCTATTGCGACTGTCTTTATCTGGTGAATTCATACCTATACGCAACAATTCGGACTTTAGTGAATAACCCCGAGTGTAGCTTTTCCTCTAATGCCTTACTGACTGTATCTTGCTGACTTCTTCACTAGAATTTTGGGGTCTCTCAGTATTGATTTTGGACTCCTCAATTTCACTCTCTTTCTACAAATTGTCTTTTAGTTTAATTTCCCCTCAAGAGCCTCCTCCCACTCTTTTATTTATCAACTGGAGACAATTTCCTTCACTTAGAGGTCCCTGTCCCAAAGGGATTACCAACTCTGTCTGAGATTGGGATCATGTAATAATAGTGGGTAGATCTAACTCACTCTCCAGAAGAAAAGCCTCCTGCCCTGGAATAAGCTTCTCCTGTCCTTCACCTTCCTCCTGCATCTCTCCTGTTCCTAATTCTAGGACTTTATCATTTCATTTTGTTCCTTATCACCTGCCCTGACCAAAGTTGAGGTTGGGCACTCAGACTGGTGCCTCAGCTCCCAACAAAGATTATATATAATTCTGGTAAATCCCCAACAACAAATCAAAACATCAGCCATGACATGCATTTTACATGCACTGCTCAAATGACAAGGTGAACCACAGAGCAAGCACTGCTGTGATTATCCAAAATTGAAGCAAGATATCCTGTTGTAACCAACAGATGCTGAGCTGGGGACATACTGATTGACATTGCCTATTATTTTTAAACCAACTTAGGCTTACTATGCTCCTTTAAAAATTCCCCTTTGATCTAATTCCTTCTTTAGATAAATTTAAGCTGCTTCCTTTTCTACTTCTGCCCTGTCCCCCTGTAGCTAACCAATTACTATGACCCCTGCTCAAATCAAAAGAAACTGTGATTCTGGGGGCACAGACTGAATAGCAGTAGTCACAGCATGGTGGCTGGACTGGCTGAATGCTACGTCCTTGATTGCAGTAGATGCTGCTTGTCATTGTCTTGTATTAGATATGTCTGAGATCCTGATGTTCCTCATAAACTGTTTCTATACTGCTTACCTAATACATTTTTACTATGAAGACTTTACTCTTTTTTTTAACCTTTTCCTCCATTTTCCATAATATTCATTTATTTTCAAACACTTCTTTCATAGGGTTTATTCTGCTAACCTAGAATTCAACTTGTTTTTCTATATTTTTCAGCTGCTCCACTAGGATATCTGTTTCTTCTTTTTTTGTGTTGAAGGTCTTTAGACTATTCACCAGATCCTACTGGAAATGCTGGACTCCTGCAGCTAAAGATGGTCCCACTGCTCCAGACCTGAAGCTTGGGTCAATGCCTCCCTGGTTTCTCCTCCATCCTTGCTGGGCAGGATGGAGATTCTTTTAATACTCCCACAGCTCACATATAACATTTCTTATCCCCACAAAGCTATTTTTCTATCCACCAGTTCAGTGCACTACTTGATTCGAGCATTTATTAACCAAAAGTGCCCTAATTCTGTGAACCATCAAGACAAACCTGTTCATTGATATGAAACATCAGAGATTAAAGGGTTTAGTAAATGATCATATAAATTGCAAACTGATTGTTAGGGCAAAGGTAGGGGATAGGCAGCTTCCAAGTAAATACTAGGAAATTCATATAAGCTTAGCCTTAAAAACAATTCCTAAAATACAGTAAAATATGTTTGAGAGTATAAAATATTATTTATAATTGTGCTTTCAGTCCTGTATTATAAATTCATCTTAGCATACACATAAATGTTATTTGATTTATGCTGCTAAACCCTATTTTATTTTGTCTTAATCTCTACATGAATAAAATCCTTCATACAAATGTAAAAAAAAAAAGTTGATGGATCTGTGTTTCATACTCACCAGCTATCAAAAAAAGAAAAAACAAGCCTATTGTGAAAAACCTGAAACTAGAACAATTCTATTTCCACTCAATTATAATATTCCAATAATCCATCTTCTTTATTACACAAGGAAAAAGTATTGGAAACATGAATTGTAGGAAAGTTTATTTTGGTTTTAAGATACAACCACTGGTGGTTTCCTGCTTATAATGGCATTGCCGCTTGAATAAATCTTCCCAATTCTCTATGCCTCATTTCCTTATCACTGCTTCCACTGTCATATATACATATGAAATAGTTTGCAAGACATGAATAACTGATGGCTTTTTACTATATAAATGCAATATTTTGCCTTGAGTCTTGAGTGAATAATGAATGAATGCCCCAAAATCTAGATCAAATTGGAACTCTTTTCTACATGCACCACAGGCTTTCTGTAAATTCCCTTGTCAATCCTATAGAGGGTGGGTGCATGCTTGATCCAGGGTCAAATTATCTTCATAAACAACTTTATTTGTATCTCTAGCATCAAAAATGATTTAAAATGACCTGTCCATGCTAACAAATCTGCCTCCTCAGTGTTATACTAAATTAACCTGTTCTTGTCTTTATTTCTTGCTCCAAGGTCCATCTCTATTTTTGTCCTTACATTGCATTTCCTTCCTGATTTGCACTCAGTTTTCTATATAGTAGGATCATTTTACTGGGCTGTACACCAAGCTCTGAAACATCTACATTGACATTCAAAAATATATATAAAGATACCTTAAAGCAGGATAAAGGGACTTAAAAAGTTGGTGTAGCTTCTGGGACCTAAGGAGGCATGAATGCAAGGACCATGGAGTACATTCAGACTCTCTTTCATAAGTTAGTGAAGGATGGTAGCAACTTTGGTTTAGCCCTTCTCAAAACCCTTTTTAGAAATGTTGCAGATTAAGAAAGGGATTGTTTATTAGTTATTTAGTTTTTTTTTTTTCATTTTTCTAGTTAATGTACAAGTTCTGTATCATTTTAGCTTTGTCTATTCCCCGAATCAGCACACACCCGTTTAGGAACAATGGAGGTCCAGGGTATACTCAAAGTCATAAAGTCCTTTAAAAAAAATGTTCCTAATTGTTCTTCATGTAAACTAGTAGTTACCCTTATTAGGTAATTAAAGTCTCCATTTTATAATCTTCTGAGATGTAGCATTGCCTTCAAAGATGTTTTCTAGTTAAAGTACAATGTATATACTTTGAATTTCTTGACTATTATTTATTAATAGTATATTTCAGGCATTTCTTGAAAGATAGAAATGCTTCAGAGACGATGTCACAAATAAGTACAAAGTATAAAAGCATAGCATAACGAGCAATCAGGGTAAACCAGCGATGTTACTGCTAAGAAATGCAGAAAATAATTAAAACACACTTCAAAGAATATTCCCTTGATGCAAAAGTCACTGTGGGAAGAGTTGTGATCTGTCTGACAGGCAGACTTATCCATTAGCGGAAAGATAAATAAATATAAACATATTTGGCATTATACATGAAAGGCTATTTTTTGAGCAGTGGTTTGACCAGTTTTGCAATGGGAATAATTAAGGAAAGATGAGTTGCCTGTCTAAAAATAAGAAAAATTAGGTTTGGATTGTAATTTGTTATGTTGTTGCTTTCTGTGTAGTGAAGCAGAGCTAGGAGAAATAGCCTTCCATTTCCTGTACATGCTATTTTCTAGTATAGATCTTCAAAAATAATTATTTTATTCTATTCTAGATACTGATGTGTATATTTCTGGGCAAAGATGGAAGCATTCATTGAATTATAAAAATGGTCTTACCGAAATGAATAATTTATAAATCTAATGTGGGAATATCTACTCACTTAGATTTGAAACAGTATTTTAGGCCATAAAAACAAATTTCCAAACAATGATATGGGATCGGGGGGTAATTCAGGAAGCTGCGAACTCGCCTTGCGATGCTTCGCCTCTGCACGCACAGACTGTTATGTGCTCGCTGATGTCCTGCACGTGGACATCAGTGAACACTTTAAAGGGATTCCAGTCTCGGCGAGAGCACTCGAGTTGCCTCGCCGAGACTGGAATCCCTTTAAAGCGTTCGCTGATGTTCGCGTGTAGGACATCAGCGAGCGCATAACAGTCTGTGCGAGCAGAGGTGAAGCATCACAAGGTGAGTTCGCACCTTCCTGAATTACTCCCCAGATGTAGATACAACTGTTCTACAAGTGAGATGAAAGATGTGAAATTGATTAAAGTGAGAATATAGTCAGACTTGAAAAACCTCAACAAAATGATGTATTCTTACTGAAATTAATTAATATTTTTCAGGCAAGGAAAGGACATACTTAGCATAAATTATGGGTATCATGCCCAAGACAATAATGAGTCTAATTAAAAACAGCTCAGCTACAAAACAAGGCCCCATAAGGGCATTGGTTATGTTTCCCACCTCGCTACTGGGCAGAAGTCCACTTCATTCAGTGTCCATCTATGAAGCTGAAGCGTGACAATAAAGTGCAGAAATCATCTTTATGCATATACACAATTATACATATTGGACTGATTAAAATGGGATGCAGACGTTTTATAGGCACTTTATATCCTGCTTGCTAAAACTCATCAAGCTAGTTTTGGCTCTATGGTGTCAAAGCACATTTTTCAGAACTCAAAAGCTTCTGAAAAATGCCTAGTTTAGGCTTTTTGAACAGTTTAATTGCTTATGCTAGTATTCTGGAAATACTTAAAAGATTGTTTTTTTATATTTCATTTGAGCACATCCTTTCTTATTATTTCTTGTGAAAAAAAAAACATCTGAAATTGACAAATTGTATGTAATAAAGCTGCTAATTTAAGACTCAACTGTAAGAAGACACAATGACTGCTTTTGAGCGGGTTTCTAAAATGATGTTGATGAAGGCCTACCTGTACTCATGTCGGATTTGCTCATTTGTTTTTGGGACACATTTTAAAAGGGATTTTAAATTTACCATTTTATTAGTACAAAAGTCATTCAAAAAGGTTTAAAATAACCAGGACATGTATTCTGGACCAGGTAATATACAGTATATACATTTGTGTATAGTTTTGTATATACATACATGTACACCTGTAGTTACAGTGTCATCCTTAGAGGAGAATTTCGAGAACAGGTTGAGATATTAACCATGTGAGTGCTTTGCTGCCATAGTTTTTAATTCAGAGCCAACTCATTGTAGTCTTCAAGGCTGCTGCAGACTCCAAATTAACATTTATATTTATATTATATTAATTATAAAGATATTATATTTATATACTGTATATTATTATATTAAATTCATAAGCATTTAATTTCATCTCACCCAAACCCTAAAAGAAATACCAAAGAGAGAGTGTTGGGTATGACATAAGCAAAAATTATTGTTAGTGCTCCGAAAGGTAGGACGTCAGTTTAGTTTTAAAAGTGCAGAGGGAATGTTCCTGGTGAAGATAAAGGGGGTTATAGAATTCCAGATGTGAGGGGCACAGAGAGAAAAGGGTTTAAGACGAAAAAGGGCAGTATTAGTATGTGGCATGCAAAGCTGGATGCAGTTGCCATTGAGGAATATATGGGCATATGAGTAATGAAATGTAAGGAGGGGCAACAGAGTGAAGTGCCTTGAATGTCAAAAGGACAACACTGTAAATGATAGGACGAGAGCATGCATGAGGGTGTTAGCAGTAGAGCAAGAGAGAAAGGGGAGGATCATGGCAATGTTGTGAAGGAAAAATTGACAGGTTTTAGCAATGATGTTTTTAGATATGTATAGAGAAGGAAAGAACAGAGTCAAAAGTCATCATAAGACACTGTACAGAGGTTACAGGGTTGATGACCAAACTATCAACTAGAATGGAAAAGGTAGGAGCGGATCCAGGTTTAGGTGGAAAGATCAATTCTGTTTTAGTGAGATTTAATTTGAGCTGTTCTTGGCCATCCGAGAAGAGCATTCCAAGGAACAGCTGGGAATTTGAGACTGTAATTCAGGTGTTAGCACAGGAGCGGATAAGTAAATTTGGGTATCATCGGCATACAAGTGATACTGAAACCAAATGAATTGATGATATCACCGGAGGAAAGAGTATACAGGGAGGGGGCCAAGGACAGAGCCTTGGGGCACCCCCAGTCTAAGCAGGACAGGAGAAGAGATTTCATTAGCATGGGAGACAAAAAGGAATGATCAGAAAGATAGGAAGTCAGCCAAGAAGCAGCTTGATTACAGACCCATAGTGCATGAAGAACTTGAATAAGAAGGGAGTAATTGATGTATATCCATTGACTGACTTAACTGCTTCTGCATGAGCTTGTTGCTGTGCACCTGAATAATACTAGTGCAATTAAGTGGCCACAGTTATAAGTACCCATCTTCCTCCAGTAAGGTGCATGGCAAAGCTTTAAAATGGAAATCAGCTTGTACTTTATAAGCTGTGCTAACAAAAATGTTGGTAAATTAGACAATGCTTGCAATTGTGTGAGTAAAGTGGTGCAGCTCATGCTCGGTAGACAGCTGCCCATAACTTTGACCCTTGCTTTGCACTGGTTTGTAACAATTGCAAATACTGTGCCTTTTATTCCACATGAAGTCATGAAGCAGATGCAGATAAGTGAGGCAACAAATATGAACTTTGCTTTATATGTTGATATCCCTTGCCCAACTTACCTGCTCCTGGAAACAGCTCCACACAAAATAGTTGGCACAATATTTACAAACATTGCCTTTTGTCTCAATGTACCACAAATGCAACGCAAACAGACACAGTTACAAACCCCCTTCTTAACATGGCCTTATGAATCGCCCGGATTTAGGGAACCTCTCCAGCATCATTGTTATTAAGTCTGAATAGCCTGAAGTGCAATGGAGGCAACTTTTGGTGCACTATGATATTGAAGGTCCTCTTGTAACTTCCAACTTAAATTCATTAATATTAAGAATTTTTTTATTCTGTATGGAGCCATGCACACATAGACACACGTAAGTCTCGCAGTTGATCATGGTGTGATGGCTTCATATCTGTTGTCTGACATAACTACATCTGTGTAAAAATAGCTCCACACAGAATAATGTCACAATTTTTTCAAACATTACAGTATCTCAATGTGCTGCAATGACAATGCAAACACAGATACAGTCCCCACTCTGAGGTAAAATGCAGACTACTTGTGGTGCATGATGATACCTAAGGTTGATTTGCAAGTTTATCTTACTGACACTGGATGGTTTACTATTCACTACCACCAAGTTTCATCTGCTAAGTACAGTAATTAAGCCTATGTTTAATTTTGTGCAATGTTTTCTTTCAAAATACTTTCATTTTTTTTTTTTATCATCTTCCGGAATTTTTTACATTTTGTGATTGTAATAATTTTGTGGTTACCGTACCATATCACTACATGGATCAGGAGAAAATGGGAGAACCAGAACAGAACCCTTTTTATATGCAAGTTTCATAATGCCAGCATTGCAGGAAACATTGATTAGACATTAATGTAACAAGCCATAACATTGGAATGGATTTTTAACTTTTCATTCACATAAAAATACAGTTAAAGACTTTATTGATTGAAGTCGAGTAATGCCCATGTAAGTTAAGTATACAATATCGTTCAGGGTTTATTGTAAAGCCTCAGATGTAACTGAGAGAATTATTCCATTGTTATTTCAGAAAAAAAATATAACCTTTTATTAATACTAAAAGCCAACAGTAATATAATAGAATGAAGCCAAGTAGAAAACCATACAATAACGCTGAAACATTGCGCTTTGTTTTAAAAGTAAATGCCAAAAAGTATTTAAAAATCCTTTTAGACTATTCAACATTTAATATATGTGATCCGGAGGAGAGCCATTCCCTTTTCAGAATTTGAAAAAGGTATTCATATAGAAAGTGTTTATCATATGTCCCGGTGTACCTCATTATATAACCTCTACAAATCATGATTTAGTTGTGCAGTGCATTACAAATATTTTATTTACAAATAGTCTTCATATGAATTCATATCAGTATGTATGTAGCATAACTGGGAATGACATATAGCAGCTTTAAATAAGGACATTATTGAAGTATAGCAGAATTTAACTCATTGTGCAGACATTAAAGGAGAAGTCCACACTTGTTAT
>WMED01011333.1:0-15317 GCA_019650415.1 Pipa parva | reverse complement strand
GAGGGAGGTGTGCCCTCTCCCAACCCCATGACCACCGACAGCCAATCAGAAGAGCCGTCGTAGGTCATGGGTGGGGCTTGGGCGTGGCTTGAGCAGTGCACTCCAAGCCACAACAAGGTGGCTCGCGAGCCGCACTTTGCCGACCACTGGTCTAGTAGAAGTCTGAATTCACATCTATTCGCCACCTTCCAGTGTTCACTTATTGGCTAAACTCTGCAAAGTGGAGAATATGTCACCAATTCGAGATCTGTGATTTTACAGATCTCTTCCCATCACTTTGCATACGTGTGTACAGGTACTTCTACTATTGAATTCTCCTGTCAGATTCACTTTGGTGTTATTCAAGTCGCTTCACCAAAGCAGTCACGTATTCACTTCTCCTTTTTGATGAAGGTGCGGTTAGATTTGTCAAACAAGCATACTGCTACAGTCGTATGTGCAGTATGGTGAAGTAAGTCGAATAGAAATAGAATGCAAAGTCATGTGGACTAATGTGAATTCCTTCAGTGAAGTGCAATGACATTATCCTCACTATATCCCACTAACTGTATATAAGTGAATTATACATCTATTTCTATGGCAACTTGAGCTTAGTTCATGTTTAGTAGAAGATTAATTTAGTCACAGTCACCATTTTCATTTTTGAAGGAATAGTCACTTAATACCACACTGGAGCCCTGATATCAACCCCCCCCAATTCACCACTCTGATGTGGCAGAGTCAAACAGGTGAATTTGGAGCACAATAACTTGTTGAATTCACAACTATGACCGACTCCTTTGCTTGATCAATAGTAGAAGTACATGTTCACATCCATGGAAAGTGATGCAAGATGCTCCGTACGATTGTGACCATCGTACCTCACTGAATTAGGCACCTATTTGCCAAGTCGCAGAGTTTTCTCAATAATCAAACATGGGGAAGTGGTGACGAAGAGGGGAATTCAGGATAGTGCGAAGTGAGGTGCGTAGTCTTCTCACTTCGCTCTGACTGATCTGCGCTTGCTGATATCCTACACACGGACATCAGCGAGCGCATTAAAGGGATTCCTGTCTCAGCGAGGCAACTCTTTTGGTCTCGCCGAAACGGGAATCCCTTTAATGCGCTCACTGATGTCCTGCACGCGGGATTAAAGGGATTCCAGTCTCGACGAGAGCAAAAGATTTGCGAAGACTCCGTACCTCACTTCGGACTATCCTGAATTACTCAGAGATGTACGCGACAATTCGGCCTTTAGTTAATAAGTCCCTAAAACTCTCTCCGTCACTACCTGCCACATACAGATCTTTGGGATCCCAATGCTATTCCCTTCTGACTGTTTCTTGTTTTATCACAACACTGACATTGTTCCCTTTCTCATTCAACCTACTCGCCTCACTTAAATTATTATCCCCCGACAGTCAGACTGGGAGTTACAGTTCAGCAACAAATGGATGACTATAGCACCAATTATAGCCTGCACATGATTGCACTATATTAAAAAGCGCACTTCTAAAATTTTCAATTATATTTGCACAGCACAATGAAATTTCCCTGCTCTCAAATGTCAAGTATTTAATATGAATCATATGGAAAAAAAAAAAAACAGTCTGCGGAGACATTGTTTTCATCTGCACTTCCAGGCAGCACCGTATGGCATTTAGATACGCAGCAAACTGTAATGAAGAGTCTCTTTGTATAAGTTCACTCTTGATGAACAAGTGCAGGTGAAGGTCACCATACCTCATAAACAGGAGCAGGTGAAGGTCATAAGTGATGAAAAAAAGCAGGCTTGACCAGTGTTTCATGTACTTTGCCGATCAGACAATCACATACTTCAGGATCTAGCAACTCGCATGTCTCTATTGCTATTACCTTAGGCGTGGAGCAGGACATTTATAGAATGCAAAGAACACAATGAGGGTTAAAACAACAGTCCAATATATTACACATCTTGTAGCCTTCGGGGACATTTTGATGGTTTCTAACTTTTTCTTGTAAGAATTTGCAGTGCTATGAACATAAATCTGAGCAGGATTCAGATTAGGGGGGGGGTTACTCTTTGAAGTCCAAATTGTCGCGCAAAAGAGTGAATTCACCAGCTAAAGACAGACGCGATAGACTGCTACTGTCGCAGTAGCGGCTTTATAATGTTATAATGAGAATATTGTTTTCATCGCGACTTTACAATGGGAGAATTGTTGCGGATTTGCTATGGGAATCCACTATTTGAGAATTCAACAGTCAAATTCAGACTTTAGAGAATAACCCCTTAAATGGGGCCCTAGGCATCATCAGCTGGAAAATCAGCTAGTGTGAACTCAGCTTTATGGGTAATCCAGCTCAGGCATAAATGCTTTAGTGATGCAACATTACTGGTGTTATAAAGTGCTGTAAAGAATGATGTCACAACTGTAAGACTATGACATTTCTCATATGTGATGCCACTGAAATATTACAGTATAATGCTTCACTTATAGTGAAATGTATAGGCATATGATTCATATTTTAGCTCATACAGGTTTTAATTTACTGCAAATTCATAACTATAGGGAGTTAGCTTTTACAATGCTAATTTTTGCACAAGTTGTGCCCAAATCTACTCTATTCTGATTGCGCCATGGGACTATGAATGCTTTTATTTATAAAATTTATTATGAAGTTCGGCTTGAATTTTATTTTCTGTCATGTGTGATATGTGTGCACACTGGTTCCTCTAAACTGATATACATAAAATACATTAGATTTTTCTTCACTTTGATGAATATTCTATCAAAAGCCACCAAATACTATATTCATCCATACACATATGCCGCGTTATGCATAGTGCATATGTATATATATTATGCATAACAGCAAGTTTCAGTAAGTCTAGATAGAAAAGCTCATCTCATCTACAAACTTTTCCTTTACAAAATGCTCTCTGATAAAAAGCCTACATAAAAGGAATACAAAGATGCTGGTAATGCACGTCTAGCCTCTCTGCTGCATTACTTTGTAGAATTTCATGAACTTTCTCTTGGTGGAATTAATTATACACTTCCCCATCTGCTGGCAACAATCCATTTACCTTTTGTTCTTTTGATTATTCCCAGACTGTTGGGAGTTTGATGTTGTTTTCCTGTGAAAGGGTGCGCTTGTCAAATCAGTAGCTTTTTAGTTGCAGAGAGAGAGAGAAAAGAAATAGTCCAACTTCAACCAGAATTTATGAAAAAAAAATAATAATAATGTGTTGACAAATATGGTTTAACTGCATATTTCTGCATAATGCATTCGTTTCATAATTAAAATTGATGAATGTGAGGAAGGTAGATGTGTCTGATTTTGAAAAACAGCAGCTATTCTTCTGAGCGTGACATTTCTTTTTAAGTTTACAATTTGTTGACTGGAAGAACTTGGTCAACCAGATTGTCCACAAGAGAAAAAAACCTTGATGGTTCCCTTGTAGTGACAGTACACCAAAGTTATTCCTACACAGCAAAATTGTTCATAATAGCAGGTGTGATTTAAGACAGATTGGACTTGATTCAGCTAAGGGGCATATTTATCAAAAAGCTTCAATTAGTAAAATAAAGATAATGGCTATAATGGTAATAACACCATATCAGAAGCAGGAACCATTATCACCAATTGATTGTCATGCTCTGGGTCTGCTCCCCCACTCCAGTCTTCATTTGGTGCCTCCGTGTTGTCTTTGTTGAAGCTTCTGCCTTAAGTTGGTGAGGGGCCCACTGAACATTGATGGTGTCTTGCATTACTTGCAATAATATATAGTCTCGCAACAATACAGACACACTACAACACGAGTAACCTCAACAATAAATGGACACACTACAATATGAGAACCCAGAACTTAATAGATAACAGCGAACATTTAAAGTAAATTCATAATTGATGCTGTTTTGGAGAATTTTCATGCCTAAATTTTTTTTATGTTTAATCACTGCCAGTGTAAAATGCCCAAGCTGATTTCTACTGAAGCATATCCCATATTGCAGTACCTTGTGTAAGATCCAACTTGTCTGACTGAGATTCTTTACTGGCTCCTTGGTGCTTGGCTTGTCTAACCACACCTGGAACGTTTTCCTAGGTTACTAACTACTGTCTTCTCATTTGTACATCCTGTTTGCCTGCCTCGACCTTTTGCTTGTTTCAAAATTCTTCCGAACATTCTTCTCTTCTATCTGTTGCTGTGTGGGCTGTTTCAGTGTGTGGGGGTTATTGGGGTGCCAGTTTTTCCCCACTACAGAAATTCTTGGTTCTCAAAGATCCATTATATGATACTTTACTTGGACTATTTGGGTCCCCAAAGGACATTGGTATAATCAGGGCTGTTCAGAAGTCCATCTTTATTCAGTATCCAATTATAAAGCTGCATTGTGACACTAATTTTCCTCTAAATTTGAATTTACCATTCTCATTTAATAAAAAAAGCACCACTTATGCTCCCTAAACTGTCTACTTTACTTAATGGAGCAGTGATTTCCATTGTAAAACTGGGATATTACTATTTAATCTCCCTGTAAAAACTGGAATTTAAGATCAAGCGCACACATAGGACTACTGAAGTGATGGCAGCCAAAACAATACAAAGTACAGGGTTTGAACACTACGTATACGGGCGAAATTTATTAAACTCGGAAAGACCACTCTCGGTCTTTCCGAGTTTATTACATTTCACTCTACATACTAAGGAGGACCAAATGGCAGTACATAAGTGTAACAGAGGACATACTAAGTACTAGTATGTTACTTATTTTCTTAAAGAGTAAGTAAATTTATGGACAAAACTATACATGTATTTTACATTTATAAAAGTATAAATGTAAACTTAAACATTAAAATATAAAAGCGATTTTGGGATGAGGAATTCTCACCTCTTAATCAAACAGCCTTGCTCTCCCTCCCATTCTGTGTACAGACTCTTCCTTAGCAGTGCCAATAAGCCCCACTCCCGAGTGAGGTCACAAACTATACACGATCTCTCCTCCCCCTCTTCTATCTGAAAAGCCTGTTTATAGCCCTGAGCATGTGCATATAAGACCTGTCCTGCAGATAAGACCTGTGGGAAGGGTCTTATCTGCACATACCCCACAGCTTGTACTTGTCGAAAAGTCAGTTAGAGGAAGGGGCGTGTCATTAACTCTTTACCGCCCATAGCAGGAAACTCTTCACTGAGATCATGCAGTTACAGGGGGTTATTGAGCTCTGCTGAGTTAAGAGGTGAGTCAGGAATTTCTTAATCGATTTATTGCTTGACAGTAGGTAAATAGAGCTTTATTTATATCCAGGGTTTACTTACACTTTAAGTCTGTTTATTAAGGGTATTCTTTCAGTCTGCAGGGTTTCATATGATTGGACTTTGCATTGTGTCTGTTCAACCAGATTCAGATGCACTGAATATTCTAATCAGCACAGCGGATGATAAACTATTAAATGGACGTGCTACAGTAATGCCTTATTACTGTATCCTATATTGATAACTGTTTTATGGATCATGAAGCAGAACCATGTATTTTATGCATTCTACTTTGAAAGGAATAGTACCCCTTTAAAAAAAAAAAATGTAATGCTATGTATAGCCACGTTATTCTGTTACTCTGAAATTCTGAATAATTCACTAGAGAGTTACTTTACACTGCATATATCAGTTAATTGCAGAAACAGTACAGTCACTCTAAACTCATTAGACTGATATCTGCTACTATCTGAATTAATTAAATTAGTCCCCCCCCCCCACCGACAAAAAACACATGCCTTAATGATTATTTTATTGAACAGATACACATATAATATAATCGAGTTATAACATTCCTCCAAAACAATAATGTTAAAAGGATTTTTTCTGGTCCCCCTAGGGTGAATATGAATGTTTTTCTGACCTACTTAACAGTTATGTCAGACGCTTGTCTTTTTTACACTGTATTTATTTAAAAATAAATAATTTCCCAAGTATCAACTTTGTGAAAATGAAATATCTGCACAATATTTTTAAGCAATCTCCAAACTGCATTAAATGTGTTAAAGTGACGTGATGTTAAAACGCTAATAGACGCAACAATAGATGAATATAGAATAAAAGGTATATTGAATATGCCTATTTAAAATTGAAGTGTTATAACTAAATGTATTTAAACCGCATGTATTTTGTGTTTTATGTTTAGTGATTATGACTGTTGAACAATGCCTAAAGAAAACATGAAGCTTTTAAAAGGCTTTTCTAAATGGTTTTTGGAAGATGCAAACTGTGTTCATGAATTTCTGCTCCCGCGATTCGCTGAGGTATTACGCATGGCTGGCAGATGTTCAATTATTAAAGCAACACTATTGTTCTATAAATGAATGAGCACAGTTTTAAACGAAATTATCCATGTTTGTAACTACATATGTTTATAAATATTGCATTTTATAAAACATCTTTAATAATTGAAGGGGGCAATGGTCATATAGAAACTGCCCATCCTATAGTTACCCATTTTTGCTGCTATTTATTTGTGAGTCATAAATGATTCTCTGCTGCCACCTAGTGTGATTCCCTTAGTAGGGTTCTAAGATGGGTTTTCAAGTCAAATATGTAATCCATGTTACATATATCATTGTTTTTATAGGGGATATGTGGCATTCCAGCCCTATCCAAGCTAGGAGAAGCAGTTGTGAGGTACTCCTAGGGCTGATCAATATCCTAGATGATGACACCTATGGGTTCTATTATGAAGAAATCAAAGTGTCCAATCTGTGAGGAAAGAGGCTGTAATAAGGTGTAGTAGTGCAGATGGGTAAGTAGAAAAGGTTAGGTAGTGAGTAGCTTCAATCCAATAGGGGTAGTGAGAGGTAGTTCCTAGAAGGTGAAAGATAAATATTCTCTAATTTCAGAAAGGGACTCCGAGCCTTTGTTTTAAAACTCAAGATGACAAGTTGCTGGGAGCAAGTGTTGCTGGACCATGGCATTTATGTTCCAGCATGGACTGTACCTGAAGTACTGACATTGCTACTAATGTTGCTTCTGAAATATCAATTTTGTTGAGTACTGTCCCTTTAATGAAAATTACATGAATAGTGATTTTAATTAAACAATGTTTGTGGGAGAAGCAAAAAACATATTTATTGAGACACTTGTTCCTTAACTTCCCCTCCTATTTCTGTACTACTATACCTATTTTTTCCATAACAATTTAGTTCTTTTTTCAAACCAAGGATAATTTTCTAACGTAAAAGGTTCCTTGTCCCTGAACATTTTCTTCTTCTACATAACTCTACATGTTAACCCGATCGCATTTACAAACAATTCTGAAACGAGCTATTGAACTACTTTGTTCTTAATATAACCAAGATAGCAAGGGTAAGAACGTTCCCCTTGTATTGTGACCTAATAGCTAGGGGCATATTTATTAAGGCCATTTCAACCATATCAACTGATTTCACCCCATTTCGCTGACCATTTTGATTTCCCTGGTACTTTTTGATGTTCCTGATTTATCCAGGATCGATAAAAATGTTTCCCTATT
This sequence comes from Pipa parva, assembly GCA_019650415.1. Taxonomy (NCBI): domain Eukaryota; kingdom Metazoa; phylum Chordata; class Amphibia; order Anura; family Pipidae; genus Pipa; species Pipa parva. The sequence continues at coordinate 7,833 of WMED01011333.1, read as the reverse complement.
GAAATAAATCATTATCAATAAATATGGATCTGGTAACGGATGGAAACTTTGCAATTCTTTTCTATGAGGGTTCCTTCCATTACAGATCGATATCGACATCTCTTTTCGATGGGGAAATATTTTGGACTTAGGCTAAATGACAGGACCATCTCCATAGGGAATAATAGTTTAAGCCAGCCTGAGGGTAGAGAATTGCATTTGAGGGATAAAATGGTTTTTGAACTACTTAGAAAATTAGGTGAAAACAGCGATATCGTTAAATATAGGCTGTTTCTCCAGCATTTACTAGTTGAAAAAGGTGTTTGACTTTAGCGAATGTGCCCCAAAATATGTTGTGGAGAATAGTTTTCAAGGCTAATCTGGAGTTAGTCACTTTTTATTTATTCTGCTTAATTTTACACGAATCCTCTTAATAGTTCATTTGTCCTATGGGTGTTAGGATTGGGGAACTATCAACCAGGCAGTGGTTTAAAGAACAAAGTGAATAACAGAAAGGTTTATACTACTAAAATTTAAAAAATGATAAATTATGGATTGTACACCATTGCACTTTTGTCTGATGTTCTGTAAGTTCACAGGCTTTAATAAAACTAAAAATGTTGTATGTTTTACCTTTGTGAGAGAGCTTCTGTAGTATATTTCTGAGACGCTGGACAACGGAAGGTGAAATTTCATACTTAAATACGTCTATCACCGGCCACTGCTGGCATCTCCCAAACACTGCATCTGTTGTGGGAAATAAGAAAAATATTTAGTTCCACAGAATACAAAGTCTTCTTCTGAATCAAACATTTATTAAACTTGGAAAAGCTCCTTTTCGCTTTTCTGAGTTTATTAACCGGGCGAACACCGGGAAGTTTGTTGCAGTAAGTATCGCGAGATTTGTTTAGTTTGATACTTACCAAGAGAAACTTTTCCAATGAATATTTCCATGGAAAGGGAAGCCAAACTTTACATTAGTGTAGTATGGCTACTTTTCCTTGGAAATACTCAATGGAAAAAGTATTGATTGAAACAAATCTTGCTATACTTACCATGAGAAACTTCCAGGTGTTTGCCCGAGTAAACTCGGAAAAGCCAAAACGGGCTTTTCTGAGGTTAATAAATTTCGCCCCCAGGTCTTGAAATAAAGGTTAGAGTTATCATCAAAGCATGGAATATATGTGATTGGTGAACAGGGGAGTAGGGGACTGATGCAAACGTATTTTAGCTTGCCCCTGGGTCAAGTATGGTAAGTCATTTATTATGCATGAATACCCTTTAACAAAAATAGTAACAAAATATATGCATTGGATCCTAGTAAGCTTCATAGCTTCCTTATTCTTTTTGAGTGGCTTTAGTTATACCCCTGAGAAATTAGCAGTATAGAAGCTTACTGGCAATTTGGAGTTTTTAAGATGTTTTGTATTAAAATAATATCTTATTCATGATGGACTCCTCTTATCTCTCTCTCTGTATAAAAGATAGCCTTTAAAAGACATAGAAAATGTGGGTATTTAGTGAGATTCAGGCCAGTAAAGTGCTCAGATGTAAGTTTTATAATGATGTTTTTGGGTAACGCAGATGTGTACACACTTTTGAATTTTGCAGCAGCATTGCTGTATAGATTGAACAATCTAACTGGGCTGTTGAGAGAACAATAGAATATAGCGTTCAAGATATAAATATTTAGCAGTTTGGTTGTTGAAAAGGAAAGAAATGGGAATATATCCAGAATAATAAGGATAAAGATAAAATATATGTTGGAGATTTAATGTTTCTTTTCTGGTGCCAGTATGCATGGATTGCCCAATGTAAATATCCACTGACCTTGATTTGTGCTGAAATATTGAGTCAATATGGGATACTTCGCCAGTTGAAGAAAAAAAGAATCAGAAACAATGCTCATTTTTTGGTTGACAGTCCAAAGCTAGAGGAATAATACTCACCGATGCTGAACATCACATAGAGAACGAGAGCTAGACTTTCCAAGAGGAGTTATTGATAGACTGAGGGTCACAGCCAGATTATGTACAAGACACCTTAGAATATTTACAAGGGCACCAATGGTAGAGGGCCAAGCCCCGATCCTTCCATATTAAAGTGTATTTTTAAGAAAGCAGTCAAAGGAAGGTTGGGTGCTAACCATTTAACTGCCTAGGGCTTTGGTGAATATTAATTAACCTCTGCTAATTACTGCACTGACTATGGTGTAAGGAATGACATAGTGATTTCTAGATGGAATTTGTCATGAGAAAGACTGAAGCCTAAGACTTAGTGGAGGTTAGGAGGTCAGTTGTGAAGAGACAGTGAGTTGAACTCTATGGTCCCAAAGACCTTATTTTAAATTGTGACATCATAGTTCAAGTATTTTAGTATTCTATTGCATTCTGTGCATCCCTGGCAACCAAAAGCCCATAAACTCCACTACCATTAGCAGGTCTGGGGGCAAAGTTCACGATAAGCACTCTGAGGGCTTCTTATTCAAGAACACTGTATTTTTTTATTATCAGGATAACGTGTTTTTCATTTCATGCCAGTCAGGAATCCTGTTTTAAAGCAAGAATGCTTAAATATGAGACATTCATTTGTCTTTTATATTTCATTTGCAGTGTTTACACTGATTTTATTTATTTATACTGATTTTATTTATTTTTTAATTTTAACACTATAGGCATTCAGTATGTGCAGAGGAAACCAGTACAAGAAAAAAAATCTATAAGCTTGCTTTCTAACAGTGCCAGCTGTAGAGAAATTTAATATTGTTGTACTCTCATAATATTATTGTGGACTTTCATTATAACATTTGTCATAATAAAACAAAAAAATACATCCACACCTTTATTACTAGATATCCCGCATTAAAATCTCTCCGAATAATTATCTTTTCTCTACGGTGTACCGCAGTTTCTCAGGCACATAATTAAACTGAAATAATTCATAGACAAACACTAGAACAATAGGTCAAATAGTGACAGGCTCAAGGGAAATGTGTGAAAGTACATCTTTAGACAAAAGGAACACTCTATCATCTCTGTAAGAGGTAAGAAGTTCTCCGGAATCTGCAAATAAGTTGTAACTTAAAAGGAAAGCTACTTCAAAATATAAAATGATCTCATAATGTAATTATAGTTAATATAAATACTGGGGGTTATTTATCAATGTGTAAACAGACATGTAGATGTGTGATTTTGCATCCATTCACCACATTTTCCAACTTAACATTCATCCATCCGAGATGTGGCAAACTCAAATCCGATTTGACAGCTTACGAGGGTCCTGGACTTACGCTCCTCTTCTCATTACTTTGTGTGCTAATGCACTGCCTATTAATAGTATTTTGACATTAGTATAAGAAAGATATAATCATAACGACATTTTATCCTTTAAAGAGATCCATGGGAATTGTTGGAAAATGACTTGACTTTGCTTGGGTAAATTTGATAACCCATTGAATAGCATCCTTCTGGGTTCTTGCCCGTCGTTAAGGTAATCAACTGCTTAGCAAACGTGAAGTAGCAAATTTTCATCTGTTGGAACGAAAGGACACAAATTCGGCCCTGGAAAAAAAGCCTTTTAATTTGTACTTCCAAATGCTAAATTGTGTCTATTGAATAAGATATGCAGTTGTTTATCTTCAAAAACTGTACTTATTAAGGTATTTCCTAATTATGTTTTATCTATAGTTCTTCAGAAAGCAATGGGACTTCAATGATTCTTGTCATAGCTTTAGTCCCTCTTTTAAACACAAGTTGTTTTTTTTAAGCCATGCTGTTAATCAGACCTCACCCAAGTCTCATTGTTTTCTATGGTGCTTCAGGTTGGAATTGTGCCAGAAAGGTCAATTGTTAAAGCTACATAGAATACTTTATAGGCACAATTTAGGGCGAAATTGAATAAACTGGGAAAAGGCCGATTTCGCCTTTCTGATTTTATTCCTACGAAATCTTGGCAGTTTCTTGCTATAAATATTGCAAAAAAAAATTTCGATCGATATTTACAGACAGAAACTTTTCAATTTAGTTTCTTGATCGAATATTTTAATGGAAAGGTAGCCATACTACTAATGGAAAGTATTGGTACCTCTCCATTGAAAAAGTCAATCGAAAAGTTTCTGTTGGTTAAATATCGATCGGAAAAAAAACCTTGCAATATTGATCACGAGAAACTGCTGAGATTTCTCGGGAATAAACTCGGAAAGCAAAAAATATTTATAAAAAAAAAATCACCCAAAATCTTTCTTTTAGAATCTATATTTTCTACTCCATATCACTATTTTCACATATTTACTAAGCTGTCAAAGTGAATTGTATTGCCTAAAGGTGTTTGCCACCCTACCAAAGTTCAAAGGTGATTAAAAATGACGCAGACTTGACAACTTAATGTATCTTCCACTGTAAATAAATAGTTGAATGCTTGCCTGGTTTTTAGAATTCTATAATGAAGGCAATGAAAGGAAGCTCAAAGGACAATGAGATAATAATGAGGTTTAATTTATTTAGTTCTATTCCATTTGACTAAAATGATGAGTCTTTTCATCAACAATTTTTTTTTGTAGGCACCCATCTTGTAATTAACTTGAATCTTAATTAGTCTTTGTTTGGAGAATTCGTTATTAAGTTAATTTCCTGTACGGGGGGGGGGGGGGGACACAGAGGTTGCATTTCAAAAATTTTAATTACCTTTCCTTTGTACAACAGACTAATTCTGGGTTTAAATGTTCTATTTTAAATCTATGGCCATCTGTAAATCGATTTGCTTTCTTTTTTGTTTCTTGAGCATTAAATAGAATTCTTGCGCAGTCAAATTAACAATTAAAATATTAAAAGCGGGGGGAGTTGTAAATGACGACAACGTCCTATTAACCGAATTAGAACAATTTTAAATTTCTGCAATTCTGATATTTTTTTTTCACCTCGGTTAGGTACATTTTGAACTGATTTAATGGAAATCCACCAGCAATGGCCAGGGTTGATCCAGCTCATAATAAACTGTTTTGTTCCACTTAAACAAAGGCCATATTTTGAAAACACTCACAATGGCATTTCATGGAGGTTAATTATGATTGAAAAAAAATTAGAAGAACAGTGAAAGTGGACAAATAAATAGTCCCATTTAGACTGGCATGATAATTATTATATTCCTTCCACAGTATTTGCAAAAACATTATCTTTAGGGTTAAATTCTGAACTTTGTTGCTTTGTGTTAATTTTTTACTTTATTGATTGCAGCCATTTTTTTATATGTTGAATAAACGTATTCCCTTTCCCACTACCTTTATAGTGAATTGAAAGCTCGATAATGCTTATTCATGAAATGCCCCAGAAAGGCATGAAAAAAGTGAACTTTATTGTATTAAATAAACAAAAAAAAAATCATGCATTGTAGACAAATTTGTTAGAAGTATGAATTGACTGGGGTATTTTTATTTCCTGGTGTGTTCATTATTTAAGACAAGCTTTCGCGAGATATTCCCTCTTCATCAGGTCAGACGAGTACTAAACAGTCTGTAACGCTGTGAGAACATAAAATATTGGAAGAAACTATTGAGCTTTCTCATTAATAATGGGCTTAAGGTGCCAGAGAGACTGTCACCTTGAATGGGACATACCTAACTTTGTACTTATCCAGTGACAAATAAACAAATCTAATCTAATCTAATCTAAATCAGCTTTCATGAAACCACTCATTTAAGTCATGGGGGAAAGCTTAGCTGGTAGAAAGTCTTAGGGGGTTGTTGACTAAAGTGAGAATTCGACTGTCGAATTCTCAAACAGCGGATTCCCATAGCAAATCTGTGACCGCAACAATTTTAAAAGTTGTGACTGCGACAATATTTCCACAGTAAGGTTGCGACTGTGACAATATTCTCATTATAAAGACGCAACAGTAGAACTATATTGTGACTGTCTTTAGCTACCAAATTCACACCTTTATGCAACAATTTGGACTTTAGCCAATAATCCCCTTAAGGCGATGTGGGTGATTTCCCAGGGCACAATCTATTTGAGGGGCGCAGTCGCCCACATCACACATAGCTAAACTCACCTCCTCCAGCATTCCAACGATGCACCTCCTCTAAGTGCTTCTCCATAATGAGGTAAGTTGAATGCGACAGCGCTCCTTAACTGCTTCAGGTCTTGACGGCTGTACTCGCTGTGGATTTGGCAGCTGCCTTCAAGACCCAAAGCATCTAAGGAGCTCCGTCGCATTCAACTTACCTCATTGCGGAGAAGCGCTTAGAGGAGGTGCAATGCTGGAGGAGATGAGTGGGGAGCGCGGGGCAGGCGGGTGTTGTGGGGGGGGGAGGTCAAGGGGCGGTTCGCCCCAGGCATCAATAGGGCCAGAACCGCCGCTGACTTCATGGGACATACTATGTAAACTAAGCTCTCCAGAATAAATACATCTGCAAATTTTACCAAGTAAAACCTAAAGGTTAATTTATATACATTTCCCATGAAGCACTGTGCAGCTCTCAATACAGCTGTAGCCCAATACTCTCTGGTGCAACCCTGTAACAAAAAAAAAAAGGGCAGCTGTTGGGTTACATAAAGTGTTGAAGAACATTTGGGAAAAGAGAACTGAAAATCGTGAATAAGTTTGTGTAAGTTAAGAGGACAAAAGTAATTCTTAAAACCTGTCTGTATTATTTTAATAATTTAGAACATATCAAAGAAGAAGAGTTTTGATGATGACACTGATCATTATCCATCAAAAAGTCAGCTAGTTCAAAAGAGTTTGGTGATTTGGGATCCCAGAGGACTCTGTGTAGATATCAAAGGAAGAAATGGAAAATATACAGTTACCTATTTCATATAAAGTTTTCATCTACAATTGAGTCCAAAATATAGGCACTTTTGCAGTTTTATTTAAATACTATACCAGTGGTGTTGAACCTATGGCACGCATGCCAGAAAGGGTACATGCTCCATAATCACTGCTCCTATCCGTGATCCCCCCCAGCGAGCGAGCACTCCTTCAGTGCAGGCCACAGACCTAACCTGACAGTTTTCAGGTCAGATCCATGGCCTATGCTGAAGGAGTGCTCGCTCGCTTTTCCCCAATGTAGGGGCAATGATGTCACTCATCAGCACAGGGGAAGGAGCTGTTGAGTGATGTCACCAAGTGACTAAAAGGTTCACCCTCACTGTACTATACCAATAGCAACAAGTCTTTATTTTTAGTTAATGTTACATTACAATTTGTTCAGAATATAGTTATGTTGGATGTATAAATTGTAAGCCAACAGATGTACCTATGACATATGTTGCTTAAGGTTTCCACATTTTGAAAACAACTGAATCATTTCAATTTTGGTACATTTTAAATTGGTTTAGGCGAGTGGTGAAACCTATTTTGGGTTGTATTTATTTGTTTTGTGATCTTTCAAACATACTGTCAAAGCATAAACACACATTTCCCAACATTTGCTCAATAAGTCATGCATTTTCATGAGGCTGGATTCAGCGGTATCTTTTCAAGTGTTCTTAAATAGGCTGAACATTAAGAGGGATGTTTACACAATAAAAAAATAACTTTTCCCTGGTAGATGGATATCAGCAATATAGATAATTAGGTCAAAAATCAATCAATTGTATTTGCCATTACTATAATTTAGGGAATTTGAAAATGCAGGGGGAAAAAATGGCAGTAACGCAGCAAAAAAACAGCAATACAGATTAAATTGGGCAAAGGAAATACCCCCTAAATCCGGGGTCGGAAACCTATGACTCTTTAGCCAGATGTGGCTCTTTTGATGGCCTCATTTGACTCTTTGACTGAACCGAGCGATGCTCACATGCAAGCACCGCTCGTTACAGTCTGCCGCTAATCACATGCAAGCACCGCTCGTTA
>WMED01011332.1:0-15318 GCA_019650415.1 Pipa parva | reverse complement strand
AGCAGTAGACTTTGTAAAAATAAACATTTGTGTCATTCTCAAAACTTTTGGCCATGACTGCACAATCTAAATGGGAGGAACACTTACATAGAAGGGTAATAAGAGCTGTAATAAAGTGGTGAAAACACAGGTCAATAAATACAAATAAATAGCTCAATAAATACAGATATTAAGTATGAATAACTAAAGATAAAATAAAATATATACATCAAATCAATGATAAATATCATTGCTAGTGCTCCGAAAATAAGGACTTCAGTTTGGTTTTAAAAGTGCATCTTCTGATGGAGATAAAGGGGTACAGAATTCCATATGTTGGGGGGCAGAGAGAGAAAAGGGTTTAAGATGAGAAAGGGCAGTATTAGTATGTGGCATGCAAAGCTGGTTGCTTTGGAAGGAACGCAGTTGACATTAAAAAAACAAGTCAAAATGTAAAAGTTTGTTGGAAAAATGGGCATTAAAAAAAATGTACAGAGGTAAAGTTTATTAAACATTTGGCTTTTACAAATTTTGACTATTCTCGCCCAATTATTTCACTTGGTCTTTTATGTTTTCATAAGCCCATTTGATTTTTGTATAGTGTTATCACTAAAAAATATATTTTTGATTACGTCTAGTAGATAATGATTATTAAAGTCAATTAATTATGGGGGAAAATTATTGTTTATTTACATTAAGGGGGATAGTTGTAGAAGGTTGAAATGGCTACAAAGAGAAAAAAAGATTTAGATAATTTTCAACTTTTTTACTATTTATCGCCTTTTTTACCAGTGCTGATCTCAAAAATGCATGTTTTGTTTCACAGTCGGGATGGGGGGTTGTGAATTTCCCCCAAATCCACTTGTTGATCTGGGTGGGGGAAGGGGAGTGGGTCCAATAGAACCATTCTGGTGTATATACTTTCTGGCACAGGGTGGTAGTTTAGTGGGGTCCTATGGACCCCTACACTAGGGGCACTGAACGGTGCATTAACAGCTGCTCCACTGCACAGTTTATCACACTGGGTAAGTAGCGATTAGATGTATCATGTTGGATATGTAGCATACTCGGTTTTAGCTATTTTTTTAGAATATTTCCACTGTAGAAATCACTTTTACCATTTTTTTTTATAATTATAGGAAAATATTTGACAATTTGGGGAGAAATGGTTCAAAAGAATCCAAAAAGGCAGAAAATAACGCTTCTTTATTAGCATCCCCGTAGTAATGAATTCTAAAGGAATACAACAACAATATTCGCCTACCATCAATCGGATTTACTGTATTCATCACCATTTCAAGCTAATGGTACTAAATGACTGATGATTTTTTTCTCTGACTCATTCAGAAAGCACAGGTGATGTTTCTAGATGTAATGATATAGTACATATTACTTCTGTGGTATTCTTTTCCTGTCATGGTTAGCAACAAACAAGAGTAAAGGCTGTACGTCTAAATTCCAGGCAACAGGATCCGAAATACATTTTTTTTTCCAACAGAAGCCTTATACATATGCTTATACTATCTCTTTACAGTCTGCAAACAAGTTGATTTTCATACTTTTTTCATTTTTTTTTCCAGAATATTTTGATTTTTAAAGGCCAAATTTGTTTAAACGGAAATTAAAGCCTACAAAAGGAGTGTTTTCTATTTATTGTCTACCTAGTTTTAATTATGAAGGCACTTGGTGCAGAGGCTCTCAGCTAATTCTAAATTCAGCTCATTATATCTCTGTGCAGTCTGTTACTTGTGTGCAGCATTTGGATTACAAAGCAACTCTTGACTCTTGTTTTAGGCTGCTTTTCTCCAGTCTTCAACCTACAAGAGCTGCCTTTGTACTAAGATTTCTGAAGCGATTGAAAGTGAAAGTTAATTTTAGCTAATTTTAAGAGTGAGGAGCATGAAAAATGTTAGCCTTTGATTAAGTAAAAAATCCTGTATAACAAGCTAACGAGCTTACCATCTCGCAGGCAGAGTCCTAAGATTCACACTTAAACAAAAGACTATGGGCACTACAGAGCAGAGGCGTAGGTTCTATGGGGGTTATTCACTAAAGTCCGTATTGTTGCGTATAGGTGCGAATTTGCCAAATAAAGACAGTCAAAATAGGCTGCTACTGTTGCAGTCACATCTTTATAATAAAAATATTGTCACAGCTGCGACTTTATTATGGGAAAATTGTCGCAATCTTAACTTTAAAAAATTGTGGCGACTTTACAATGGGGAAATTGTAGCAGATTTACTATGGGAATCCGCTGTTTGCGAATTCGACAGTTGAATTTGTACCTTTTGCAAAGTTTTGCTTTAAGGGACTTATTTGCATGCATGCCAAAATTTCACTTAAGAGAAGGCATGAATTACAATAAATAAAAGGTTACATAGATTGCAAAACACTTTAGAACTGTTGCATTGCAATACTTTGCAATTAGGTATATATTAGATATGTTTAAATCTATATTTTTTAATGGGAGTGCTATAATGTATGCCTATGCTCAACTGCTAATCTGTAATCATGTAGCTTTCTTGTTATAGACTGCTGAAACCATGTGGTAAGCAGCTGAATTGATTAAAGATTTGTTTGGAATCATCATCCCTTTAACACCAAAAACCTCTAAATTATCCATTGTGCAAGGAAGCCTATAATACAGCGGTTCTCAACCTGTGGGTCGTGACCCCCAGCGGCCATCCCACAGGGGTTTAGAACTGCTGCTGCACCCGGAAGCGCCCGCAGGACCCTTCTTATAAGGGCTCCTGCGGGGTGACGTCGGGCGAAAATGTCACCACGTGACACACGTACATGATGACGTTTGGCCAAAACATCACCATGTGACGCGAGTATGTGATGATGTACGGCCGAAACGTCATCACGTAGTGCGTGGTAACATCAGCGCCGGGGGTCACGACCCAGAAAAGGTTGAGAACTGCTGCTATAATAGATTCGTTCAGATGTGCACTGAAGGGCTGCAGAAAATGGAATGGAAACTGCAGCATGCATCTCAACACATTAATAATCTACCCTGCCGCTATGAGGCAATTATACATGGTTGTGTAACTAACTGAGAGAAAAACCCTGACTGAAAGAGAGTCAAACATTAGATTAGTTCATAATTTATTGACCTTTACTATTAGACTTATTTGACAGATATATATTCAGAGTTTTTGTTTAACCTATTTTGCCTCGTTACTAAATTTGGGAGTTATTCATCAAAGTCCGAATTCGCCTTGCATAGTGTCTCTGCGTTTGTTCACATCAATACGATTAGGAAGTGGTGAATTCACTTCTTCCTATTCATGAAGCAGCGGAGAGCAACAGACGCTTCACATGCGTTGTGCGTCGTAGTGAGTCAAACAATATAGGATGAGAAGTCATGCGGAGCGAGGAGATTTCCTCCAGTGAAGGGCAGTGACGTCAGTCTCATAATATCTCACTAACAGTACAGTATATAAGTGAAAAATATTTATTTTTATATGTCATCTTGTGCCTAGTTCATGTTTTATAGTAGACTAATGTAGTCACAGTCGCCATTGTTACATTTGAATGAATAGTCGCCTTACGAAACACTGGAGTCCTGCCATCAACTCCTCAATTCGCCACTCTTTTGTTGCAAAGGCAAACAGGTGAATTCGGAGCAGTACACACTGCAGAATCCGCCCATTTGACAGACTCCGTCACATGCTGAATAGCCGAATTATCTGTGCGCGTGCGCGCAACTTGATGCAAAGGGCACCATAAGTCTGCGACTGGAGTAAGCATCAGAACTGGTCACAAATTCGTCACATTGCAGAGATTGTTGAATAAGCGGACTTGGAAAAGTCTCAAATGGACATGAATACGGGCATATACGTGACTGTTCGGACTTTGATGAATAACCCCCTTAATAAGTGTTACGCATCTACCAAAGCCGTGGTATACTGAGCATGTGCAGTGTGTTTAGTTCAGAATAAAATGGAGAGGCAGAGGTTACAACATTATAGGAATGGGTTCTCACTCTAATAGGGCTACTACTGTACTAAAGATATGTTTGGAGAAGTGAAATCAGGCCTTTGCATCAAATTGATCAGTTCTATGCAGAAATATTAGGCTTTGCTTCTTCTATGGTCAAAAGGTTAAGCTCTCCCTATTTTTTCTTGAAAAATAATATTCCTGCCAGTCAGAAGAGTGAGCTACTGATTGGAACTAAACTGAGCTCTTTTTCAACAAGCGATTCGAATTTTCTGATAACGAGACTGGATTGGTTTCATTTCAATTGGGAATAAATTGCAAAGGCAAAGAAGCACAATATAAAATGTCTAGAACACAACACAAAACTTGATGGAAAAAGAAATAATTATAACAGCTTTATAGAATCCCTGGTGTTCAGTCTGAGTTAGTTTATTCCCCACACCGTTCTCTCTTAAGTACAAATGAAAACACTGGCTGGGACATCGAATATCAAAAGATGTCTGCAATCATACAGCAGGTAAACAAAGTTCCCACGACAAACACAAGAATTTTAATGATAATCATTCATGTTGTGTAGGGACAACAGAATTGTCAATCCAGGGGGAGTAATTCAGCAAACTGTGAATTTACCTCCCGATCCTTCGCATCAGCTTGCTGAGACTGTTACGCGCTCGCTTCTGTCCTACACGCGGACATCAGCGAATGCTTTAAAGGTATTCCAGTCTCTCGAGCATACAGTTTACACAACACTTGTGAGTGGGCTTCGGATTTAAAAGAGGAGTAATTAAGAAGTCATCTTCTTGTTAGTGAGAAAGGGAAGTACAGAAGAATATTAACATTCTCAAAGATATTTTTGCATTGTTGTACTGTACAGTTCAAATGCACTGCATACACCAGAACTCAAAGTAACAAGAGATAAGATGTCCAGTGCGTGCTGGCTTCTTCCTGCAAATAGCAGAACACAGATATAAACAGAACAGCCTTGCTAAACTAACAAAGAAGTATGTGCAATATCTCTTCCACTAAGGCGCTATTTCCCTTGTTAAATGTTTTGCATCTGAAGAGGCTTTATTGTTTAGGTTAATTTCCTCTGTTATGAAGGAACCAATTCTCATTTCAGCTTTGTGTACTTGCATAGTAACATATGGAAGGCTAAAACAAGACACTGTCCAGTTCAGCATTTTTTTTTTTTTTTTATTATCCTGCAATGTTGATTTAGAAATTGTTCTAATTGTCTGGATGAAGAACCCAATTCAATTTTTCTAGTACCCATAACTTCTAATATTCTTACACTTAAAGGGGAACTATAGTCAGATTACATCTTTACATATGCAGTCCTATACCTTAGTGAGAAGTGTTTCTCCCCAGTAGATGTTTCATGTGATGCAGAATGATTGAGTAGGTAGTACTGATAAACTCCTGCACCAGGAAATGTGTGTGATGTGTACTGGCCAGTTTTCCATGAAAAGGTACCCTCCCCCGGACATTTTTGCCTTACTACTTAGCACATATGCACGCCAGCTTTCCCTCTGTAATCTCCTGCATTCCTAGCTTAATTTATGCGGCCAAAAGGTCCGCACACTGTTTAACCAATAGCAGTCAGGCTAAGTGCTATTTCCTAAACTCTTCATGCTTAACTAAACCAAAACAAATTGCACAAAATGATTTGCCTCGCTAGACCTGGCAAAAAACATTCAGCCCAATGCTAAACTGCAGCGCTAATATTCAAAAATGCGATCTAACACATCAAAAGCTGCAAAATGTTACTAAACTATTACAGCTACACAAAAAGGCAACCGATATCCCAAAACAAACACGAACTGCAACAATCTCCACAAACCAATCACAACTAACAGCTTAAATCCTTAAACTACCTTTACATCCTCGTACAGAAGGGGATATTAAAAAATCATTAACCGGTAAGTAGATGGTTAAATGATTTAAAACACAATTATTTCCATAACGCTACTGTAATAGCAGCATTATGGATAATTTGTCTAAATTAAACAAAAACCCCACACATCCCCCCTAACATCACTACCCATTTAACGCTAAGCTAGATTGGGGGGAATCACTAAGTGCTGGAAATGGCTGCCTTGGAGCCGCTTCCCTTTTCCCTGTTCATTTGGGGTAGGGTGGCAAATAAAGTTAAAAAGAAGGGGTCCCTGTTACCAGTAACCCCCCACCCTTCCCCCAGCACAAAGCAGGGTGGGGGGATCAGTACTGCTAGTATTCCAATTACATTAAAATTACATTAGTGCCTTTGGAAATAATTGTCTTTTAAATCATTTAACCTCTTGACTTAATGATTACTAGCACTAGGTAGGGGTGTGATGTTGGGGTAGCTGTGGTGGTCCCAGGAAGTAAATGCTGTTTCTTTAATTTATCTATTACAGTAGCACTATGGAAATAATTGCTCATTAATGATGATTAGCGCTGGGTAAGAGGGTGATGTTGGGGTGGATGGTGAGGTGTGGGGATCCTGTGGACCCCAACTGTAGGGAATCTTAGCGCTGCAGCAATATCAGCAGGTATTCCTGCAGCGCTGTGTAACATTTCACGGTTGAGTTACTGCTACAATAAGGATTATTGCAGCAGTAACTGAGGGGGTTATTCACTAAAATCTGAATTTTTGCATATAGTAGGTGTGAATTCACCAGACAAAAACAGCCGCAATAAACTGTTACTGTCGCAGTCGTGTATTTATAATGAGAATATTGTCGCGACTTTATTATGGGAAAATTGTCACGATCTTAACTTTTAAAAATTGTTGTGACTCTACAATGGGGAAATTGTCACCGATTTACTATGGGAATTCGCTGTTTGAGAATTCCACAGTCGAATTCACACCATAGTGAGTAACCCCCTTTAAGTGTTAAATGCGATTTTGGCTGTTTTTTTTTATTTCATTTCAATTCTCTTCAAATAGAATTTTTTCTCTCTGCTTTTTAATAAGTATGCACGTTTTTTCCAGCAGAGGGAAAAGAAGTTTGATCGAAATGAATTGAATCGAATAGGCCGATTACCTATTTTTCGACCTTAGTAAATGTTCCATAGTCTCACTTCTCTTACAGTAAAGAACCCCCTTCTATGTTGGTGCAGAAACCAGAAGGGTAATATTTAGAAATAAACAACATGAGAACAGTTTCCTCCATCTCAAACACAGTCCCTGCATCTACACTACCCACCAGTTCTTAGAGCACCCTACAATTTGAAATAAATGACTTTTAGTAATGTTAAAGACTAGGATTTTGTTTTTATATACTTTTTTTTGCAGATTTTGGCTTTTGAAGTGTTTGTTTGAGGCTTTTATTAATGTTAGTGATGCAGTTTCGCATAGTAATTAATTATTCTCATCAGGTCTGATGAGGGGAACAGTTTTGAAGGATATCAAGTGATCAAGTGGTCTAAAAGTGGAGAAAAAATTCTGTAAATAGAACTAGGAAGATATTCTAAATGGGGGGATCTAGTAAAACTAGTGATATTTGGCAGAGCAGTGTTACTTTTTATGTAAAAAAACAGGCTCAAAAGTGCCAAAAAATCAGGAAAAACATGTTTGTTTGTTTTTTTACACTTTTTTACTATTTTGCCCTGTTATAAGTATCCCCCCCAAAATGTTACTCTGAATTTATAATTATAAAGTCATCTGCAAAAAGAGTTTATTAAACATTTAATAATAAAATACGTAGTAAGAACAGAATATGCAGAATTCCAGCCACCAGACCATATTACATATACAGAATTCAAAAGGTAATGAAAATGATATTGACAAATCCAAAGGGCAGATCTTACAGAATTCAGAATACAGTTGGTCTGGGCACTTCTCTGTTAAAAAACACAAACATAAAAAAGTCCTCTAGTCTGGGAAGCAATGTTACGAGTTCCCATCCTAAATTCAAAATGTCCCTCTGCTATCTCAGTTGTAGTTGTCGTTCTGTATAGTTCTACATCATTTTAAACCATGCCTCTGATTATTCAGGAGACACTTTTCAAAGCTCATGATAGAAAGACCAGCTAAGTTCTCATCTTACATGAAATCTTGTTTCATTTTGGAAACTAATTACACGCGCCGGCAGTTTTAAAGAAATGATATAAATGGAATCTCCATAAAACTTCCGGTTCAGAAAAATGTAATCATGTTACCCCTCTTATGGGTATAATAATAATAATAAAAAAAGTAACATTAAGGGTACAATTTCCTGAATATAAATCTTGCAGGATTTATGCAGCATGTTGCAGATTCATCCTATCATGCTGCAATTTAAGCACGGACTACTGAAAAAAGTATATAAATAAAGTGAACGCAGCAGTTTGGAAAGTCAAAGAAATACATGAATCAAGCAGAAAACTCAAGGAATTGAAGTCAGGAACTGTAAGACTAAAATGAGAGGCAGGAAAATGTTCCCTATAGATAAAGTAGGCTATGTCTGTCTTTAAATAGCATCATCACAACATGACAAACATATTAAAAGAAAGTAGGAAGATGTTTTTTCTGAGCCTGTTGTAGACTGGAGAATGTGTGAAAATATGCATGTCACTAGCTGCTCTGGAGATCGCTCCCCTGTTTGACACTGCACTGATAGATAGATATTATTTATTTTGTCAATTCTACATATGTACATGAGCACATACAAGTATTGAAATTGCGTTTCTCAACTCTCCAGCGTACATGACAATGGGGATCGGGATATAATTTACAAGAACCAGTGGGCAAAAGTAAAGTGCAAATGTAATACCATATATACATCGAATACAATCGAATACATCGAATATATCGGGAGCACTCCCACTGCACTGTTGCATGGCAGGAGATTTAAATTTCATCTGGTTCAGGCACTCAATACCAGCTATCTCCAGCCAATTTCAGGCTCCTTTTGTGTTATAGATTGTTGTATCTCTATTATATATTGTTGTATCTCCCTGTCTTCAGTTTATCTAACCACTCCATCTCTGTGTCCAGAGGGCTCATTAAAGAGTAACTAACACCTATAGGAAATGCTACATCTAGTACCTGCAACTGCATTTAACTGAACCCTTCTGGATGCTCAACTCACCTTGGCTTTGGTAACCCAAGTCGAAGTGATTATGACAACTTCCTCTGGCCCTAGAAGCACCGTGCACAGTTGTGGTTACCAGAAACAATTTAAGCTAAGATATTTCATATCGAAATGTATGAGTGGGGAGGATTATTATTATATGTATCAAAAAGAAAAGAGAAAGCTCACTAACAAAGTGCACACAAAGGTTATTAAACATATCATGCAATGAAAAAGACCACACAACAAAAAGCATAAAAACAATTAAAATGTAACAATAAAAAAACATTAGAGAAGGGTGCCCCAATTGAATATAATCGACAGTATTACGGTAAATGGATTAAACAGGGTCACAAGAAATTTTTTTTTAGCATGAAGTAAAGATAGTAACAAAGCCTACCTACAACAGTATAAATATAGCATGTAGTGAACCCAGTTGTATAATTACCATCAACACAATCAAAAGTAGTCAAAAAATCCTCCTTATTGATAAGTCAATCTAATAAGCAGAGCACAATGGCTTCCAAAACACCGGAGGATCAAATGGGCAAATCCCTCAGCTAGCACCAGATGCTTTTCGCCTAGTAGAGGCTTCTTCTCATGGTTAGCGGTCTTAATCCTATTGCAGGGTCGAAGGGGTTATAACAACTTCCTCTGGTCCTAGAAGCACCATGCACAGTTGTGGTTACCAGAAACAAGTTAAGCTAGGATATTTCATATCGAAATGTATGAGTGGCGAGGATTATTATTACATGATTATTTTTTTAAACTTTAGGAAAATGATCTCCATCTCCTGCTCTATCCTAAAATGATCTCTTTTGCCCTTATAGAAAAAGCACTATTTTCTTTTCAACATATATTATTTACATTACACTTTTCTGCGACTGCATTTTTCTGCACTGCATCTCAGTGCAAGATAAACACAGGGCACCTGACTGTAGTTCAGGGAGGGAATTGATACATACCCTTAGAATTATGCAGACAGCTGGTCGTACCTGTGCCGGCTTGCATTGCATTTGTGGTAATTGAGACACAAGGCAATGCTTGTAAATACTGTGCTAGTTATAGAGCTGTGCTAGGTAAGTCAGATATGACAGATATGAGGGCATCAAGCAAAGTTTATACTTGTTTCCCAAGTAACGTGCATCTGTGTAGTTATGACTACATACAGGATGCAAATAGTGGAGACAGGATGGGCAGCTGCTACCAGACTCTTGGAAGAACGACACTAAGCTGCTCCTATTAACTTTATTTCTACTTTAATGGCTCTGCCACAAACCACAACCTGAATCAGTGGTTCTGGAAGGAGATTATGTGTGCATATGTGTGTGAGGTGAAGAGAGGGGCCTTGGTGCAGCTTTGTCTCTGGGGCTTGTTATGGATGCTGTAAACCCCTGGGGAAGCAGTATAGGTATGATCAGATTCTAGTGCAGAAAAATTGGCAGTGTCAGACTGGCCTACCAGGACACAAGCAATAATTGGCCCTCCTGTAGTTTCAAACTGTATCATCATAGCATATTCCTGAGGGTAGTATAAAGAAGGCAAAGCTTTGGAGACAAAAAAAAGAGGAGGATACGGGTACATCATAGAGACTGAAGAGGAAAATGAAGAGACAAGAAAAATTCTTATGCTTAGGGGGTCCCTGATTTCTGGTTTCCTGGTAGGCCCTAACCTCTTTTTTTCCTGGTGGGTCACTGATTTCTTGTTTCCTAGTGGGTCCTTGATCTCTTGTTTGCTGGTGGGCCCTGGTCCCTTGTTTCCTGGTAGGTCACTGATTTCTTGTTTCCTAGTGGGCCCCTGATCTCTTTTTTCCTGGTGGGCCCTGGTCCCTTGTTTCTTGGTGGGCCCTAATCTCTTTTTTCCTGGTAGGGCCCTGATCTCTTTTTTTTCCTAGTGTGTCCCTGATCTCTTGTTTCCTGGTGGCAGCAGTTTAACTTCTATTTGCCACTTCTTATGACATCACTGGTGTGTGATCTTCAACACTACCAACAAACCTACCACAACCTTGATACTGACATATTAATCTCTATTCCAGCACCCTTTGTGAAAACTTTCTTCAGTTTATCTTGACCTCCTACATTGAGCCTTGGGACAGGGGTCCTCTTACCACCCCTAAGTTGATATTCTGGTTCCCAGAAAATGGCAGATTGCCCTAAAAGTGTCAGCATGCTTACCTAGTTCTATAACTATACAGAGTAGAGGTGGAACTAAGCTTGTACAGCTGTGCAGGGGCCTAGATAGATGGGGTGCCCACAGATTTCTGCAGACAAGTTAACTCTTCTAAACTGGAAAGGGAGATGCCCAAGTTTCAGTTCAGTCTACCCCCAACCAGGCATTCCACCTGCCCTCCTGGTGCAAGTCTTCACTACTGACATCCATGGACAGGCAGTGAGTACATTTTCATCATCAGATTCCATTCCTGCAGCAGAAGTAGTTGAACTACTGAACCATTCATGGGAATTTTTTTCAGATGGGAGGAATTCAAAGTAGATAATGCTTGCATGATGGGTAGTGCACAGCATATTTGAACTTTAGTCAATAATCGCCATTGTGATTAACAACCTTAAAATAAGATGCATTCACATGTAAATAGTCTGAAAATCCTGGACAGTAAGTGTACTTACAGGATCTGACATACGATATCAGCTCCGTTAAGGGCTTATTTATCAATTTGCCATATTCGCCAAGATGGTTATATTCTGTAAAGTTGAGAATTGTCTCACAATTTGCAACATTACGCAGACCTCATGTTTACATAACAACTTCAAGCGTATTCACTCGAGAATGAAATAACAATTACAACTTATCAAAGTGTTAACTTTCTAAGGCATCCAGGCATGAATACAGGGCCAAATGAATGTGGTGAATACAGAGGCTTATAGTGGAGTTTCTCTAACTATTCTATTGACATTTCACTGAAAAAGTTTAGAAATTGTGTAGAGAATATGCACAAATGATTTTTCTCTGCTGTAGGGGAATCGGCATGCAGTGTGGTGAATTCACTTTGGTAGGCAAATTCACTCCAATGAACGTTCCTCTAAATGTACTTTATGGCTTTATGCACATTAGTCTTTTGGACAAAATTAGGGTCTATCAAGACAACTTACCTTGACTAGTCATAACCACATAGTTGGCAACACTTTGATAAAAAAAAAAAAATACCCAGAAAAAATCCTTGTGATGGGAGAGCAGTGTGGTGTGTGCAAAATTGTAGCTAAAACTACTCACTAATTCTACTACTTTGTAATCAAACTAATCCCCAGATTTAGTACAGAGTACCCATCATATTCATCACCTGCAAGTGACATACCTAGATATAGTGTCTTAATTCAAGCTGATACAATCGCAATAGACTGCTACTGTCGCAGTTGTGTCTTTACAACGAGAATATTGTCGCAGTCACAACGTTACTATGGAAAAATTTTCGCAGTAGCAACTTTAAAATTAATGATTGTTGCAACTTACAAATCTGCTATGGGAATCTGATGTTTGGTAATTCGACAGTAATAATTTGGTAATTCGACTTTAGTCAATTACCCCCTCAGTGTCCAAAGCTTATGAGACACAGCCAAGTATGGTGACCGATTCTCAATAAACATAGGTGCAGAATCCAGTTCCCAGAACAGGTTACAGTGTATACCATATTTATCCACAGACACAGTACCTAGATCCTATGAAACATAACTGATTTAAGTTTAAAGAGCTCACCAGATATAGCTAGGTATAGGGGGTAATTCAGCATAGTGCGAAGTTACCTCCGGATCCTTCGCATCACTTCGCAGAGGCTGTTATGCGCTCACTGATGTCCTGCAAGCGGACATCAGCGAACGGTTTAAAGGGATTCCAGTCTTGTGAGGCGACTCGAGTGGTCTCGCCGAGACTGGAATCCCTTTAAAGCGTTTGCTGATGTGCGCGTGGAGGACATCAGCGAGCGCATAACAACCTCTGCGAAGTGATGCAAAGGATCTGAAGGTAATTTCGCACTATGCTGAATTACCCCCATAGTAATCAGTGACCATCAGACATCCAGATACAGTAAAACCTCCCATCTGAGACCTGAGCACAGTTACAGGTGTCCACCAGATGCCCAAATACCATGCCTAGCACCGATTAGATACATTGATTACTGTGCCAAGATGCCTTTAATTTATCCAAACACACTGTCTAGGCATAGCAATATAAAGCTTTCAATGCACACAGACATAACTTTCTTAACTATGACCAGATAGTCTGCACTTCCCATTTTACAGCTCATCTGGATTATCAGACATATGACACAGTTGTAAACAGACCCCTATGACACTAACAGACATCTATTAAAACATCTTAGTTAAAAAATATACTGATTCAAGATATTTAGTTGAAGGACCCAACTTACCGCCTCCTCTAGAACTTTTAAATGGTTCCAGATTTACATTAGGTGGCCTGGAGGGCTTGGGAGGTGGAGGTCCTAACCGAAACATATTTTGTAGAGGCTTCTTCTTTGGCTCTGAAGTGTCTTTTTGGTCCTTTTTCTGGTCCTGAGAACTTTGTGCTTGATTGGATGAAAATATTGTTTGAGCTCTTGGAAATTTGGTTATAGGCATGCTGGAGTCTTTTGCTGCAGTACTAGTCTTTATTACTCCACTTTGATCCTCCTGGGTATGTTTTAAGAAAGGACTTTGAATGGGTTTAGGTACAGTTGATCTTAATGTAACCCCAGGAAAAGGCTGGGATGCAGAACTTGCTTCACCGGCTTCTGCGGGATTTGTCGGCTTGCTTTCTTGTAGAGTTGAATACATTTTTGGCACAAAGACATTTTTATTGCTCTCACTTGTTGCTGAATATCCAGAGGGCTTTGCAGATAATGGTTTTTTGGGACATGCAGGTTTCAATTCACTTTCTGAAGCGGCGTTAATATTTTTTGTGGAAGAGGGCCTAAGTAATGCATTCTTCTGTTCATTTTCTTGGTTGGCATTAAAATTTCTGACGACAGCTGAGGGCTTTGGAAATGCAGATTTTGATTCATTTTCTAAAGTTGCATTAAAATTTTTCAAAGCAGATGGTTTGGGAAATGCAGACTTGTGTCCGTTATCTTTTTGCTCTACTAATTTATTGTCCTGTGTAGAACTTCCAGCAAGGAATGACTTACTTCCCAAAGGCTTTACAGGTTGCCCCTTTGGTGGTTCTTTATTAACATCAACAGGCCGGAATCCTGGAGGCCCTGAATGAGTTTTTGCATCAGGTTCCTTGTTAGCTGTATAAAATGAGCCTCCGGTTCTAGTCAATCCAACATTGGGTTTTATGGGAGAATGTTTTATATCGTCTGTATTGGGTTTCACTCCAAATTTTGTCACTGGCGGTTTCTTGGAGATCATCACTGAAGATCCTGTAGAACCCAATGAAGACTGTGAGATTTTCTCAAAGCCAGCCATTCTGGCATGTATTCCCTTTGGAGGAGAATTCTCTGATCCCTCCATTGCATTGGGTTGCGAATTAAATTTTGCTGCCAGCGACTTCACATTTGAATTTTTGTCCTACAAGCAAAGAAACACACACAAAAAGAAAACAGCCGTAAAAATTGAGAAATGTTTGCAGTGTGCACATACACAGCTTTTTCAAAGGTTTCCTGGTTTGAGGCTTGAAGCAGTGCTGATTGGATAGACTGATGTGTTGCATCTCTCTTTCCTGTATGGCTTAACAATTCTGTTCTGTTTTACCCTCTTATGGTTTGTTGTCAGTTGCTTTTTATGTACTGTAAAACTGCAGTCATTCAATTCACTGTTTTGTGCAGTCATCTAAGGGGTGCCCTTAGTTACCTGTTCCTAATTATGTATTTATTTTTTCATTAAATGTGTATCTACACTTTTTTTTTTTCTTTAAATAAAAATGTTTGCTTGGGAACTTATATTCCATAACAATCTAAATTGCTATACAACATTTATTACACACATTTTATATAAAAGCAAACAGTCAAGGGCAGAGGGGTTGGCAGGGTAGGTAGCTGCCTAGGGCGCTGCTGGGGGGGGCGCTATCTAAGTTCTAGCCCCCCCCCCCTTACTTTTTCCTGTCCCTTCCTACCTCTTCCATGGTCTGTCTCTGTCTGCTGTGTTAGGGGGTTGTGGTGGCAGCAAAGTGAGTGAGAGGGGTTGTGGGGCAGCACAATGTGGGAAGAGGGTTGTGGGGGAAGCACAATGTGGGAGGAGAGTTGTGGGGGAAGCACAGTGTGGGAGGGAGTTGTGGGGACAGCACAGAGTGGGATGGGGGTTGTGGGAGGAGTGTAGTACAGTATTGGAGCAGGTTGTGGGAGCAGGCAGCAACAGGTGGGATTGAGTTGGCACAGTATTGGAGTGGGGTTGTGGGGGCAGCACAGTGTGAGAGG
>WMED01011331.1:0-12640 GCA_019650415.1 Pipa parva | reverse complement strand
AGGCAGGGGCTTCTTGGGTCCGATCTTTCCACTTGGGTCCCAAGGCAGCATAATCTTTACTTTAATACCCAAAACACCTGGAGAAAAAGCACAAAGCTTGTTTAGGGGAATAAGTGGAGTCTTTACTGTTTGATGGGAAAAAGACCCCTTAAAAACCATTTTCTGTAAATATTCAACATATTTAGAACCATCTGCCCAAGTGACTGAAATTTCTGCCTAGTAACATCAGCTGTGTTAATACAAATACTTACTAAAGCCCCAAAGTAAAATGAACAGTAAGACTTAGAAGGCATTTGCATATCGCCCTGCTAGTTGGCATAGTCCCAAAAAAGCTAAAAAAATAACTTGCTCCAGGGTTTATGGCAGGAAACATTTATACCTATGGCCAAACGAACCAAAAAGCTTTTCTATTTAGGTTACTAGTTCTTTAAGCACAGCTCATACGAAGCTTCTTGCTCCGCTATCCATTGTACAAAAAGCCCAGTGTCAAACCAGATAACATTTAAAAGAAAACTAAAAGTAAAAATTTTTTTTTTAAAAGCAGCGTTTAAATACTTACTTTATATACAGCCGATTCATTACAGTGATAGCATGAGCTGTAATTAGCTGGCACCTGATAATTCTTCACAGCGCTGGCTGACTGAGAAGCCAGTGCCGCAGCTCCTCCCGACTTGCTTCACAGTCGGTGCCAAATGCCCTAAACATCATGTTCATTGCGGGGGCCAATGAGAACGCTCCCTGCAATGAGTGTGATGATGTTTGAGGCCAGTGAAGCAAGTCGGGAGGAGCTGCGGCGTTGGCTTCTCAGTCAGCCAGCGTTGTTAAGCAAGCATCAGGTGCCGGCTAATTACAGCACAGCTCATGCTGAGACTGTAATGAATCTGCTGTATATAAGGCAAGTATTTTAATACTGCTTTTTTAAAATTTTTTGCTTTAGTTCTCCTTTAACAATATGCCATTTGTAGTCGTGATCTGCATTGGACATACAGATTTAACAATGGTCATTATCACTACTAGTAAACTGGCAGTTGTTGACATAAAGTTGGATGCAAGGGCTTAAGCAAGCCCCTCCACTGCCCACAATACAGCATACAGGAATTCCTTTGCAATTCAGAGTTATCTATATAAAAAGGAACATGCAAATATCTTCATTTTTACTGCACTCTGAGTTTGAGGATCTGTCTCTTTAAAACCTAAAGTTCTTGCCTGCCACAAAAGGCCTATAGTAAATCAGAGTCCAGAAGAAAATGTTCCCCTTTAGTGGCCACATTATAAAATATAATGGCACACTGCTTGCTAGGTTTTACAAGGCAATAACTTCAAAATGGAGGAGACCCTTACTGAACAAGATCAGCCATTTGTAGCTTTATATATTAATTAATCAAGCTTTATAAATTTCCTGTAATCAAACTAATTCTAAAATATGAATGCGTGAAATGACGGAAGCAGCAAAATTCTGCTATTATACTGACTCCTACTACCTCTGCTGGAAGGCTACTCCATGTACTTTATTTTCCCTCTCCAAACCTCAGATTTGTACCTTTAGATCCAACCTTCAGCTTTTAGAAACTTACTGCCGTGCTTTTTAATTGAGGGTTTCTATATTACCTCTCCAAACCTGCGCAGGGTGCCCCCCGTAAGGAACAGTAACTAAATCCAGGTTGGCATTTAACATGCATCTATATACCCTTCTCAGACAAATGCCTCTATGTCGATCAATATGAAGGACAAGGTCACTTGCAGCATAACCAAGAACAGCAACACAGAACGTGTTGATGACCAGTAACTACTACAATGCTTGCCCTTTCAGACTCGTCATCGTATCATCACAGAAGGGATCAAATACTAAATAACATCACTTTAAATAATTATTACCGACATATCAATATCCATCGTGGTTTTAGCACAATGAAGTAACAGTAAAGAATATATCAACTGCTTTCCTTATAGTTTCCTGGGGGAACACAACAGCCTGTTTGCAAAGCCTGAGAATTAAAGACCAAAAACTCCATAGTAAGTTTCTTTAAGGAGCAAAGTTTTTTTGTTTTTTTTTTTTTTTTTTAACATCCAATAAAGTCTGATGGGAGTTAAGCAACCAGCATCAAATTATTTCCTAAACACAGGGTAAATTGTAACTTGGCATGTGATAACACTGGAGCAGAAATTTAGCTTGGTTACTTTATCAACACATTACATATTTCAAACACAGTTGCCCCTTTATTAAATGAGCTAAGGTACTAATGTAACAATTACCACAAATTATTTTTGTGATTCCAACACTGCATTGTCGCAGTTTTAACTCAACAAAACACGCTCTGGTTCAATGGGCAACTGTAGTATATATAACTGGCCCTACAAAAACCCCACCACCTTTGTTTACTCACAGTAAACCTCCCTCGACAATACAAATAAGTCGCCCACTGAAACCAAAAATCGTGCGTTCCGAATATTACTGCAAAGAGCAGAACTACGGCAAAGGCCAACTAGGGTTTACCCTAATGTTTACACATTACAAGGAAAAAATTTAATAGGAACAGTCTGGCTGAAAATAATAAACACATTGATTTATGCCAATTACCTGATTCAGACGCCATAGAGTCGCCGGCAGCGTCTGAAGATAGAGTTTGCAACACAGAAGTGATGTATAGCACTTCTTTACAGGTAAGATTTCTTTCTTTTTTTTAAATGAATAATAAATTGCGTTTAATAAAATTTGGTAATTAACATAAATTATTTTATCTTTGGCTGGACTGTTCCTTTATGTTACAGTAATAAAAAAATTAAAAATGTCAGTTTAATTGGTAATTGGATTGACTATGGGTTACTGGCCCATCCCAAGTTCCCATTACAATGAACCCAATAGATAAAGCTGCAATGGAAAACCTGACCAGATAGCATTTTACTGGTGCTCCCTTTGTACCAAGCATACAATAACACACCCAGACATCTGGCACAAAAGTGTGAGGTTTACCCTACTGCATTTTTATTGTATATATTGTCCATGTGATCCAGTGCACAGACATAATATAGGGCAACCAGAAATTACCTTGCCTGAGGAGTACATGGCGTACAGCCGTATCCACGTAGTAATTGACGGGGTCTCCACTGTGGATCATCAAGCCGTCTACAAACTTCATGGACTTGGCTCTCTGGCCTCGCAGTTTACCAGAAACCACCACTTCGCATCCCTTAGCGCCACTCTCCATGATGAAACGGAGGACACCATAGCAAGCTCTAAAAGCCAACACATTGGGAAATGAAAACGGCATAAATTTTAGTAAACATAAACGTACACAAATCCAAAGAAATAGTCAGAGATTTCACAATCAATCAACACTGCAGCTAAAACAAAGAGAATGTTATTTGGGAAATCACAGTTACAGATTCTACAACACCAAGTGTATGACAAAGGACGGAGATATTTTAACTTTCCAATCCCACAAGTCTTAGTGTAGCAGTCCCCAACCTTTACCGGATCAGAGGCCAGTTCCCCACCCAGAAGGTTGATGGACCAGGTAGGAGGGCAGGGCAACGTGTTGCTGGACACATGAGGGTGACATACTTCCCAGGGGGCTGTAGACCGGCGGTTGGGGACCCCTGTTTTGATAGACACACATTTGGCTACACCTGGTCTATAAAAAGATCAAACTGATTTTTTAAGAAAAAAAATGCGTTCAGTCTGAAATATCCAGTTTAATTTTCTACAGTAACAAAAAGGCAAAAAGAACTCGTGTATTATAACTATGAGGCCGATAAATGCACAATAATACAATATACAGCTACAGCTAAAACAGACAATTAGGGATTGACTGGTTTTAATAATTTTCATGAGCAAACCAAAAACAATATTAAAAAAAATGAAACATTCTTAACATAGCATCATTTTATTATTTTTGGCTTTTCCACTTTTACTTCCAGAATGATTCAGATTTAATCTGCTCCTGAAGAAACCTCCAACCAGGGCACAGTCAACATTTAAAGACTTATGACTATTGCAACCTGCTCTGTGCTATAAACACTTTCGGGAAAATTGCTGCCGTTATTGCTAGGAAACTTTTTTTTTTTTTTTTTACAACAGCACATAAAGATTCTAGTGAGCATGCTTGGGATTCTCATCCAATAAAGCAAACAGACAATTCAGGAGGTAACAGAAAAATGCTATTTAAGTAGATATTGAAAACTGAAAATTCTGCATTACATAACACGTAACATTGCCACCTCTGCTTTAAAAAGTAGAGCTGAACCCAATGTAACTTTACTAGTGAACATTAGACAACTTCCAAGTACAGTCTTCACACAATCAAACAAGAAACCAGATTTCGGAACCACCAGTTCCAATGCTATAATGAATAAACCTGAACTTTTCATCTGGTCGGAGAACCATACTAACAAGCAGAAAGAAATGTAACATCCATCGTAGAAAGTATTTTACTTTTGCTCACCTCCTTACGGCCAGACCTCCCAGGAGTTTGTATCGCAGTGATTCAGCTTGGGCAATAGCGCACAGACCTCTTGTGGCAACCTTCTCAGCGTAAAGCTAAAATAAAGGAATATTTGTATTAGTAATTTTTTAGAAGCTTAAAACAGCCGGTTGGTTTTTTTTTAATTACATTTTAACCTTTTCAATTTGTTTCACTATGTTTCTCTGCACTTCAATTACCCTAATTTATAAAGGATTGCTAACATTTTCCCGCAATCGAAATAAATGGTTATCGATAAATATCAAGAATCTGTTTTCTTCTCAGACAAATGCCTCAAGAGTCTTCATATAGATTTTCTTAGTAATTGTCCAAATAGCAAAAGAAACCTGCAGAACGCAGTAACTTGAGCTAATCGGGACAAATAAAAGAAAAAGTCGGACTCGTCATCGAATCATCACCGAAGAAAACCACTGCAAATTTATTCACACTTGTGGTTTATGCTATGCGCATAGAACCCAATCTTACCTCAACACTACCTTCAGGGAATCCAAACCTCTTCTGGACAACTGCAGTCAGCTCACGGATACGACGGCCTTTTTCCCCCAGAACATTTTGGGTCCTGCAGAAAGAGGTCAATGGATTTGTAGGTGTTCCATAAACAGTGTATTCAACAACCTTCTTGAAGTGAGAAAGTCACAGGCAATATACCAAATAGTAAGATGGAAAAGGATTGGGAAAGACTATAGTAATGTTTTAGTAAACTCTCATTTTTGATTTGGCACAAGACCTGGTTCTACTTTGTGTCTGACTTCACTTAACCTAGTGAGGCCTGCAGCTATGGGGACATACATCTCACATTAACTGCATGCAGTTGTGCGACCAACCAAAAAACGAATCAATCAGATATTGATTCAATATCTGATTGATTCGTTTTTTGGTTGGTCGCACTACAGTGGGAGGGCACACCCACTAGAAGAGAGCAGCAATTGAACTTTTTATTACACTTTTGAGTGGACATTTCACACTGTGATTTTTTCATTGGATTGTTTGGACTATACTTTACACCTTTATATTATCATTTATTTAGCTTCTACACATTATATCATTGTTCACACTCACTTGTTTAGCGCTGCTGGCCTGTTGTTGCATGCAGTTGTGGCTCCAATAGCTGAAACCCTTTGCTTGTATTCCATTCACCAGGACAATAATGGCCAGTAATATTACCTCATGTTTAAACCAAGGCCTGGCACTTAGAGTGATGTATTTTATTTATTATATGTAATTTACTTCACTTGTTCTTTGTTAAGCAATGTTCCCTTGTCTGTATTATAACTGTATTATTGGATTGTATAGTGCCGCATAATCTAGTGGCTCTTTATAAATAAAAATATACTAACAGACATACCTGGTGGCAAGAATGATAATTTCAGTCCGGGTTGGGGTGACTCTGACCTCTACTCCGGAGTAACCATCTTCAGCCAGCTCTCGGGTTAGGAACTCATTGAGTTCAGCTTTGAAGATGCCATCAGCGACAAACTGTAAAACAAAGCTAGCATTTTAACTTGGCAGAATTAAAATGGTCAGTGTAAGAGAGCCTTGCTTCTACTCTAGCAGCTAAACAATGCCTGCAAGTGTCAATGACATTTCTAAAAACATTCTAAGTCATCAACATAAACAACTTTAATAATTCAATTAAAAAAATAATTAAAACAAAATTGCAAGGTACAGAAAATGATTTGGCAGAACCAGAAGTGTTACAACTATCTCCAGGAATGGTATTACTAAAGCAGACTGGGAAAAATGCATTTATATCATGAAACCTTTTTTCTTATCTTATAACATGCTATTAAGTCTATAGCATCCTGGCATTTACATGAAAAATAAGTAGATTAGATTAGATTAGATTTATCGTCACTGGGAGTGTACAAGTACACACCAGTGAAAAGCATATTTATAGCATTTACAATAGGATACACAGGTTATAGATGTTGCATCACAGAGCAAGATATATCATAAAATGATGCAATGTAATATAATAATAAAATAAATGATGAATTGTTTAAGGCGACAACTGCCTTTGGGAACAATGTATTGGATAACAAAGTATTGGATAAAACAACTCCACTGTACACATTTCTACAACTAAAATACCTAAATATCCAGTGTTGTGAAAACAATCTATAAAGTTAATTTTAGCAAGCTACAGTCACAACAGGATCTTATACATATATATATATGTTGAGAAGGTCAGTTTGCAGACGTCCAATGCTGTTCTCAAGCGGAACTGTTTTTGATTAGACTCACCATCATCTATGGTGAAGAACAAAATAGCCTGAGTAGATTGGGGCCATGGCTGCCATTCTTAATAGCCTTGCTCCCAGCAGTGAACAATTTTAGGGGCTAATTCACCATTGTGCGTAGTGAGCTGCAAAGTCTTCGGCTCACTTCGCACATGGTGTTATGCGCCTGCTGATGTCCTGCACGCGGACATCAGCGAATGCATTAAAGGAATTTCAGTCTCGACGAGAGCACTCGAGTCTCCTCGCCGGGACTGGAATTCTTTTAATGCACTCACTGATGTCCACATGCAGGACAACAGTGGCCGCATAATACCATTTGCGAAGTAAGCCGAAGGCTTCACAGCTCACTACGCACAATGGTGAATTAGCCCCTTAAACTCAGATGATACAAAGGTGCAGTCACCTGAAGCCTTTAAAATCACTTTAGATGTGTGCTACAAACTTTAGCTTTTTCAGGCAACAATGCATCTAAAATTATTACGGACCAGCTTGGCAACACAAGCACTTTGTATGTGTTTACTTATGTATGTACAGCGTCCAGAAGCACTAGGTCTTATTTTAGGGGGATGTCTTATTTTCAGGGAAGCACAGTACTGGTACGGTATATTTCCAGTACTTTACTGCAGCTAGGGCTTATTTTTGGGACACGGTACTGGTTCGGTATATTTCCAGTACTTTACTGCAGCTAGGGCTTATTTTCAGGGGAGGCCATATATTTCTAAGCTTGGAAACAATTGCTCTGGATCTTATTTACAAGGGATCTCTTATTTTCAGGGAAACAGGGTGTGTGTATTATTATTTATATAGCGTCACTAGGTTAGGCAGCACTCCTACAATCCAACAATACATTTATAATACAGACTTGGGAAAGTGATTAACAGAACAAGTGAAGTAAATTACAAGCATTTAATCAAGAAGATACAGTGCCAGGCCATGATTGAAACAAGTCCCTGCCCCACAGAGCTTACCATCTAAATACTTATAAAGGGAATAAATTGGAAACCCCACGGTGCAATGGCATTTCCCCACCAACAGCTGAGAGATAATGGGTGCAAAGAGCTGTGCTGATGCGGAAAGTCAAGGGAGACTTATGAAACAGGTAAAACTTGTAAATAAAAGTTGAATAACACAGAATAGCACATGCAGTGGCTAGTGCACCGTAACACCCGTCTCTGTACTAATACTGACAAGTACAACGCTATAGGAATCCACTGCAGGAACGCAGATAGTCGGGTAAATACGGTAATCAAAGCCTGTCCCATTCCCTACCCGGCTTATTCAAGGCCTGAAAGCGAGCGGCCATGTCAGGCTGGGGCACCCCGGCCCAGCTTAATCTCCATCCATCCGCTCTTAGCGTACAAACAGCTCAGCGATCCCGTGTGATCTGTAACCAGCCGGGTCCCGCGGAACCACAACCAGCAACATTTCCCTACAGAAAGACCCAGCGAGCCGGGAAACGGTTCCCTACCTTCCTCTTCTTCGAGATCTGCACCGCCATATTGCTCAGCGCCGCTGAAAGGAAAGGGAAGGCACTTCCGGCGGAAGTGTCTATATAGCTAGCTTAGAACGCAAGAGGAAGGAGAGAAGATCACGGAGAGGGAACGCAAAGGCTCACGGGAAACGTAGTTTTTTAATACCAAAACGTTAAAATGAAGTGTTGACATTCTATCAGATAAAATCAGAGTCTTGGATCATTTTGGTTTAAACAGAAATGGATAAAAATAGTCTTGATTTGATGTAAATGCACTTCCCTGCCCCATGGTATGTGATGGTGATATGCCTACACATTCAGGCTAATGGGGGCTCTAAACCAGGGGCTGGGTGGGGGACTCCCTGGACTCTGTATAAATAAGAACAGGAAGATATGGAGAGGCTGGAGTCACAGCTGATCCTACAGGAGGAACAGGATAATAACAACCAGTTATTTCTGCATTTGGCATGGCCAAGCTCAGATTGGCAGCTCATTAAAAATGGCTGCACAGTATGGGCACATGGGGGCAGCGTTGTAAGGGGGGGGGGGGCGCTATATGCCTGTGTTAATGTATGTGTAAATCATTTTATTTATAAAGGGCCACAAATTTACGCAGCGCTGTACAATTCAGCAATGCAAATATTGTACAGACATGGGGAAAGTGCATTAAACAATACGAGAGATCATTAATATGATTCCGCCGTTGTAACAGAGGTGCGTGGTTAGCATGTCTAATACGTGTTCGGAAACACAATCGTACGTTTCGGGTCCTGAGGCCCAGTTCCCAAGTCCAACCCCCAGCCCTGTACCCCATGGACGGCCTTGTTAAAAGATTTGCTGGCATTAAGTCAATCAGGAAAAAGTCATGTCACTAACGATATCACCAGCACACAGCCAATCAGAAAGCTATAACGGGTGTGCCAGAGATGTCACTACTTGGGGGAGGGGTGCTGTCCTGGTGTCCCCTCATGAAGAGTTGGGAGGTATGGGTTTCGGGAAGAGCCAACTTTTGCTGCACCCTCCCTCTTTCCTTGCAGGAAACATACGGGGTTATCCATCAACTTTAGAGGTCTTGTAACCTATAGCAACCAATCAGAATTTGTCTTTCCTAATCTTATTTATCTGTATACCAGATGATTGTTGCCATGGGCTATTAGACCGCTAGAAATATTACTCCTGTTGATGAATTCTCCTCTTAATTTAACCTCACTGTTGCTTGAAGCGCAATCCTCTGATATGGATTTGAACCACCAGGAGTGTTGCTTGGTTCACCGAACATTCAAATTAAAACCATTTAACGCCATATCCAACCTGTGCCAGTGATCAATCTAAGTGATTTGATGACAGCACAAGGAACTGACTAAATATTTTAGCTGGTGTATTTGTCCTTATATAATTTATCGGACCAGTAACACCTAAGGCATAAAAATTCTTTTTGACCTAGAAGTTATGGAATGCGGCATTTGTTAAATGTTCTCTCTCAAATGAAATTCATGAATTCTATCGTTTCCTGTCTGATTTTACCTTTACCTGATAGCAGCCATGTTGTATGTTAAAGGACCAGTAACACCAAAAAACAAAAAAAAAATTAAAAAATTCTGTTTGGATTGGGATGGCAATTATTCAACATTATACTTAAAGTAATGTTATCTTTGAAGTTAACCTCATGAATTTTTTTTTATTTTTTTTTATGTCTGTTCTTATCTTTACTGATAGCAGTCATGTTGATAAACAAACCTCACCCAGTGCCCAAAACCCCAGTGCCCAAAACCATAATTTGTAAAGGTAAATGTATGTACATTATAGAAACTATTTAGGGGTAATTCAGGATAGTGCGAAGTGAGGTGCGGAGTCCTCGCCTCACTTCGCACTGACTGATATGCGAATTCTGATGTCCTGCATGCGGACATCAGCGAGCGCTTTAAAGGGATTCCAGTCACGGCGAGGCAACTGTTTTGGTCTTGCCGAGACTGGAATCCCTTTAAATCACTTGCCGATGTCTGCATGCAGGACATCAGCGAGTGCATAACACCATGTGCAAAGTGAGCCGAAGGATTCGGAGCTCACTTGGCACAATCGTGAATTCCCCCCTCAGTTGGTTACAGCTAGATTGGGCTTTCTGGGGCACTTTTTGAATATGCATTGTCTAAAGTTTCATAGGAAACAATAGGACTAGATGGAAGTTTATTTACTTAAAGGACCACTCCAGCCAAAATTGAAAAAAAAAAACACATTTGTTAACTTATGCTAATTACTAACTTTTAGTGAATGCGTAAATGCTGTCCAGCACTTCCTTGTTGCAGACTCCATCTTCTTTCTCTGCCAGCGACACTATGGCATCCTGTTCAGGCAGTCCCTTTGAGGTGAGCTTTCCTCTGCAGCCACTCTGCCTGTGAAGCCCCGCACTGGCATTTCCTAATAGTCACATGGGAGAGTGTGACGTCATCCAGGGAGGACGCATTGATGACATCACACTCTCTCATGGAAGAAGATGGAGTCTGCAACAAGGAAGTGCTGGACAGCACTTCTTTACGGGTGCTTTTTCAATTTTGGCTGGTGTGTTCCTTTAACGGATAAAAGAGGACTTCAGTCACAAGGAAGAGAAACAAATTCAAAAATTCTTTCTCTCTCGCTCCACTGCTAACACCCTCATGCGTGCTCTCATCCTATCCTGCCTGGACTACTGCAGTGTTCTTCTATCTTCTATCCCGCCTCTTTCTGCTCCAGTCTATTCTAAATTCTGCTGACAGAATTGTCTCCCTCTCTCCTCAGAGGGGATAGTCTCTCTCTCAATTTCTCTCTGCTACTTGGCTCCCTGTAAGCAAATGAATCTTTTACAGTGTTCTCCTTTTGAAATTTAAGGTACTTCACTCTATTGCCCCATCCTTATTTCCTCGTGTGTCCGTACATTCCTTGTCATCAACTGCGCTCCTCCCAAAGCAACCAGCTTTGCATGCCACACACCAATACTGCCCTTTCTAGTCTTAAACCCTTTTCTCTCTCTGCCCCCCCCCCCCCCCCACATCTGGAATTCTATACCCCTTTATCTACCCCAGGAACGTTCCCTCTACACTTTTACAACCAAACTGAAATCTTACCTTCTGTAGCACTAGCACTGATATTTATCACTGATTTTTTTATGTATATATTTTATTTAATACTTAGCCATTTATGCTTAATATTTATATTTATTTATGGTCACAGCTCTCATTACCCATCTGTATATATAAGTCTTCCTTCCATTTAAACTGTAAGCTCTACGAGTCAGGGACCTCCAACCTCTTTTGCCAACCACAACATAGCATTTAGGGGGTAATTCAGCAATGTGCGAAGTGAACTCCGGATCCTTCGCATCACTTCGCACATGCTGTTATGTGCTCGCTGATGTCCTGCACGCGGATATCAGCGAACGCTTTAAAGGGATTCCAGTCTCAGCGAGGCGACTCGAGTTGTCTCGCCAAGACTAGAATTCCTTTAAAGCATTCGCTGATGTCCGCGTGCAGGATGCGTGCAGGACATCAGCGAGCACATAACAGCATGTGCGAAGTGATGCGAAGGATCCACAGCTCACTTCGCACATTGCTGAATTACCCCCTTAAAGTGTTGTATCCTTGTGATCTTATTCTGTATTGTTTAATGCAATTTCCCATGTCTGAATTTTATTTTTTATTCTGAATTGTACAGCGCTGCGTATGTTTGTGGAGCTTTATAAATAAAATTATACAATATTCAATACAAAATACAACAAATCGGGTTTTCAACTTCATAGACAACATTTTTACCAGTACTGTGAAGGAATATCTAACATTCCAAATTAATTAGCATTTTTTTTTCCCCTGGTTGTACTGGTCATTTAAATTCCTGTTCTTCTAATCTTTAACCAGGAGTATGAATGAAAGGCTTGAGAACACTGAATAACCAATCAGAATCACGCAGGTGTGTGACTTCACCTATTTAGCTCCCACCTACTTCTTTCTAGTAGTTTTCATTCAGAATTCTCCTGCTTAGAGATCAAATCAGTGGCATGAGATTCCACGCTGACCAGCTGAAGAAGATATAGGAGAGAGAAAAGAGGCTTCTGTTCTGTAATTAAATAACTCACTTGATAAATCATTTATTTAATAGTTAAATGGGTAAATAACCATTGGAGACTGGACTGTTGCTTTAAGAACATTGCTGCTGCTGTATTTGTATATACAAGAATCCCACGGGATACACAGGGTTTAACAAGCTCCAACAAGCCTTTCTATTATAAAACCATTCCCCGCGTGGCCCATAATAACGTTGCATGTTCCAAACGGCGCATTTTAGGTTGCACATTATCAGTGACTTTAACAATGATTTATTTCTTTGGTTCCCAAAGGGATGCAGTCTCTGCAGTATAATCTCATGTTTATTATACAAACCCCAAAATCAGAAAAGTTGGCACGTTGTGTAAATCGTAAATA
>WMED01011330.1:0-15319 GCA_019650415.1 Pipa parva | reverse complement strand
CCCTCTCTTCCACATATTATTTATGTGAGTCCTCACACCATACTAATATATATCATTCAATCCATAATGCAGACATGGCCAACTCCCCTTTGTCATAGTGCTTAAAACTCCAGTGCCAAAGAGAATACAAATGCCTTGAGAAGTGAGGTTATTGGTGCCTAGGAACATTCTAAGGCTTCTGAGATTCTATTAGTGGAATCCCATCATCCCTGCGTGTCACAGAG
Source organism: Pipa parva (assembly GCA_019650415.1). Classification (NCBI taxonomy): domain Eukaryota; kingdom Metazoa; phylum Chordata; class Amphibia; order Anura; family Pipidae; genus Pipa; species Pipa parva. The sequence continues at coordinate 15,095 of WMED01011330.1, read as the reverse complement.
GAGATCCTCCTTCTTCTGTGGTGCGTCTGTGTGTGTTTGCTTTCCCTTAGCCTCAAGGCTACAGAGTGTGCTCCAGCTTCAGCACCGGGACAGCTCCTTCCACCTTTATTTCCCTGGCCTTACAAATGGCTGGTGCTTGAGTGACGGGAGAGGCGTCCATCCACAGCCCAGTGAAGCCTATAGCAGTGCAGTGGGAGGGGAGGGGGGTTCCAGGCGGTAACGGGTTTGGTTGTGGCAAAGTCTAGTTAAATCCTCTCTCTCCAGCCAAGGGGGAAGGCGGAGAATAGGTCTTAAGCTTTATCCAAGTAGTCAATTAGCTGGGCGTCTCTTTAAGCCTTTCCAGCCAAACAAAACAAAAAAAAAAAGCAATGGCTTTAGGTCTCAGTCCCTCGGATGTCTGATCCAAAGGTCTCCGAAACCGGAGAATGACAACAAGTCACCAAGGGATGGTGTGATGGGCTCAGCATAGCCTGGCAAGGGCTTGAATGGAAAGCGATGGAAGCGAAAGGGTAAAAAGGAAAGGAGCAGTGAATGCGATTTAAACCTCCCCTGGGCAAGGAGACGTCTGGCTGCCTTAACCTTGTTCTGAGCGAAGGAGCCCCCCGATTTCATCATCTTCACTACAGGTGATACCGTTTTTGGTCGGTGTAGGACAGTGCTGATGGATAGCGCCGCTTTAACTTACCTTGGCTTCTGGGACCAGAGGAGGAGGAGGATGCAGTTGGCAGTCATTCTTTTAGCTTCTCTTCCTCATCTGTGTTTGATTGCTGCGTCTAGCCCACACCTGGAAGGTTTTACTGGACATCAAGAACAACAGAAGATCATCAACGATAAACATCCTATTTTCAATAGCCCTATACACCTGGACCATTCTGCCTTGTGGATTCAGACTACAGAGAGTGCTGTGTTGGCACAAAACCTGGCAGAGGATTTACCTAAGCATGTGGCATCTTTTCTGTACACTGGGTCTTCTAAAGAACTCAGGAGAGCCAACTGCTCCAAGACATACGAGTTAACTGGCTTATCAGGGATCTCTCCCGTGTCTGTGCACCCCATCTTGCACAACTCTGTGGATATACTTGTTCATGCCACCAACTTTTTAAACATGATTTTACAGAGCAATAAATCAAGAGAGCACAACTTGCAAAGGGATGTGGAGTGGTATCATGCCTTGATTAAAAGTATTTTAGAAGGGGAACCTAACATTTTAAGATCTGCTATCACCTTTAATGTGGACCACTTGTCCCATGTACCTCAGGTGTTCCTCCAAGCCACAAGAGAGGAAGGCAAGATTGTTCTTCAAAACCTGTCATCAACAGCCCACCATCTGGCAAATGCTACTTTGGAAACCAAATGGTTTCATACCTTTAAACACAATTTGAAGCCTCATCATAGAAGGCTCCTACATGGTGCTAAAACTTACATAACTGACAAGAGTCATGTCAAATGGTCCTCACCCTATCTGGAGTGTGTCAATGGAAAGTACAACCCTCACTGGCTCCTTACTCTTTCTGCCGCATTTTATGGTTTAAAGCCAAACCTTGTGCGAGAATTCAGGTAGGAATACATTTTCTGATGGGAAGCACTTTACTGGCTGCAGTTGCTTAGTACAGTGTCAAATTGACTAAAAGGGGAGCTTATTCAGTCCCTGGGGTAATTATTTATCTTATTACCTTACTGCTTTTCATTTATAAATGACATGTGTCATATGTTAGTATGTTAGGCGTGCTCCACCTTTCCTGTTTTGGGTATCCTATCAGTCAAGGGTGGGGGGGCATTCAGATTTGTTATTATGGCCTGCATGCATGATTTCCTCTAAGTAAGATAACAGTTGTTTACAGATATATGGTAGTTAGGGAAAATTCTATGAATCCTATGTTTGCATAATCAAAACTGTGTTCTAATTACATTTCTTAATTACACAGGGCATTGTAAAAAATTATAATTGAGTCTGTTGTTCCGACAGATAACCCCTGCAGAACCGCTGCCTTAATAAATGTAATAATGTTTGTGGTGTGTTATTACTAACGACACCATGTAATTAGGAGGAGCAGAGTCACATCCATAATTTTACCAATCGGAAAGTACATTACGTTGCTCTTGAAGCAGACATATCCCGGAATGATTGAGACAAACCAGCAACAGTTTGCTAAATATAGCACACAAATCTAAGACACACTGCCAACCCTTTATTTGCTGGTAAGATGTACAGGCTAAGAGATATCTGCAGTGTTGTCTCATTATACTGGAAAGTCCCATCTTGTGTCTTCCATTAGTAAAATGTATTAATCATCTGAAGGAAAATATGTCATCATGCATTCAGACAGAAAATGACAGTAAACATTTAATAAAAACATTCAACCTGAAGTGCAGCACAGTAATCAGCAGGCAAACATCAGATTCTTAACAACCGATGATGCTGTAAATGTCCAGTAATTTGGATATTAAGATTTACAGGTTTGCAATGGGTTGATCTCTGGCGTACATGGGTGGTTATTAGAGTTAACATAAGCCAATAATGTCAGGATTATTGGATTTAAGAGCAGGGAGATGGAGATTTACTTTCGAACAGATGTTCCAATAGATGTAATAATGCTAATATTATTATTTTTCCCACTACTTTCAGTTATCATAACAAATAAAATTAAAACATACTTTTTAGGTTCATAAGATAACATAGCCTGACAAAATTTGTGATTTGTTACCATGCTTTTAAATAATAAATGCAAAGTTAATTTTCTAACCTTTTTTAATTGTAACATGTATAAACATGCCTCCTCAATATCAGCTTTCAAATCAAAACAAAACAGACTTAAACACTTTTCAGACAGGGAGAAAGATTATATGTGTGTGATATTAAGGATTTTATATAGTTTCATAGACATAGTGAAGGTCTTATTGCTTCAACGTGGGATGGAAATCTTTATTAGTTAATGCTGTGGTTTATGTCTATAAAATACAGGTTTCATAGTATTTATAGTATTCATTGATATAACTGGCTTCTAGTAGTTTAATCATTTCCATCATTCCTGTATGGGTGAACTAGTAGCAAAACTCATGGTGGAAAGAAAAAAAAAAGAATAAAATAATATATTTTCTGAAACTTTTGATTTATAACATAATGCATTTCAGTGATCTAGTAGTGTGCTAATGTTGGGGGGAATTATTGTTAAAGAATCCCAAATCTCCCCCTATAAATTGTCATTACAATATTCCAGGCAAGTCCATGACTCAAGCCTTGGATGTCATTGTAATAGTCTGCTCATCATGATTATTACAGTTATATGAATCATCACAGCTTCCTGGGTAGTGTATTCCATGTTCACAATAGGTGTGTGAGTCATAACAGAGGTAGATCTCTCTGGCTAGTGTATCTGATGTTTGAGACATTTTCTTTTTTTTTTTTTTACATCATGTGCATTAGTTTAATTCAGATCTTATATCAGGCACAACTAGTGAGCTACACCAAAGAATTTAGAGTGGGTAGTCTTTAACATTTAAAAATTCCATGGCACTGACATTCTGATGCATTGAGAAAGGTATTTTTTCCACTAATTTCACTATTTTGCACTAAGTATAACAAAAATCAATGTAAGCATTTAATACTGTTGCAATAATAAACAATGATTCCATACCAATTGACTTCTAATCAATATTTACATTGGAGTCCATTTTCTGCACTGTTAGGAATGCTTCAGCAGAAATAAAATTCCATTTTTGCTTTCATGTCTTATATAATTTGTCACACTTTCAAGAGATGTGCTGCAAGCCTTTGACTTATGTCATTGGATATTTACACTGAAATCACCTGGTGCATTTATAACTCTTCTTTCATGATGCCTTAAAATAGGTAGTTAATTGATCTTTCTCCTCCAAACACTAACAGAAATCGGAAGTGGGTAGCAAAATATCACTAATATGACATAGTTCACTTGCTCAACACGGATCATCTGATTTCCCAAGTATGTGGGCAGTTTTTTCTTCTTGATTTCAAATCTAGGGCAAAGCCAGTGGAGCTGAATTAAATTATGTTTAGCAGTGGAAACCTTGGATTCTTACTTTGCATTTCACTTTGAAAGAAACTGAAGGTGCAATGTTTGAATCAGAATGTTTTTAACCCACTATTGGATTGCATTGATTGCCATCTAATGCAAGATGATTTGGTGCATCTTTTAGCTATTTTACAAGGTGCAAATATTACCATGACGTATGCTTCTTTAAGAACTATATAATGGTATTAAAAAAAAAATTAAAAATAAACAAACAGAACTTTGGAAGTAAAATCACAGTCAGTGCCCATTGAAAATAATGAGTAATGCTACCCAGAGAGTGGCGAAATGTAATGTAGCTGCAATGGACTGGAAAAAATCAAACCCATACTTTAGTAAATGTCAGGATAAAATTGTTAGTGAAATTATCGGCGATATCGATAGGTTGGAAATGATATAGAATGAAAACCAGTGCCGGAAACCTGCAAAGGGACATAGCAAATAGGAGAAGAGGTCAAAATCTGTAAAAAAAACAAACAAACACAATTTACTTTTTGATTTCAAAACAAAAATCTATTCAACTTTAGTAGATATGACCCATATGAGCCTTATTCACCATTGTGCGAAGTGAGCCGCGAAGCCTTCGGCTCACTTCGCACAATGGTGAATAAGACTCATAATCTGACTATAGTTTCCCTTTAACTCCAGAGACATCAGTCAGTTAAATTGTGAACTCTACAATTCTGCAATATATACAATATAATTATATGTATAATTTTATTTATAAAGAGCCACTAATTTATGCAGCACTGTACAGTTCAACAATACAAGTTGAAGCACAGTACAAGTGAAATAAATTACAAGCATAAAATCATGAAGATACTGCACTCTAAGTGCCAGACAGTGATTACATTCAAGAGGATTAAGGTTCCTGCCCTGTAGAGCTTACAATTTACCAAAATTAGCATTTGACCTCAGATAGAACAGTTTTACAAGTATATACTATATAAAATAAGTGAATGCTCATTCAAATGGAAAAAAATCAGGAATGCTTTATGTGTTTAATTACATATTTATCTAAATATGCCCTCCCTGATAAACAATGGATTAAAGTCAACACAGTTAACTCAGTGACACAATGCCATAAAAAAGAGAGAAAGTCTTTATATTGCAACCAATAGCGTATTTATTGTTCTATGTTTGTCACTCAGATCTGACCTTTTTTTACTGCTAAGAGACATTAATAAGTGAGCTCCCGCTGTGTACTTAGCAGTACAGCTCAAAAAGCTTTTTGAGACTTCCAGTAGGTTATGTTCTAAAATTATGCCTTGCTGTCTAACTCAAAGCATCTTCTGTTTTCTTTTGTATGCATAGTGATAGACCCTCTTTAGGCCTTTTCTACAGGCCAGTACTTAGAGACAATACATTTGGGTGTATGTTCCAGTGTGGTAGATGGTGTAAGCAGGTCTTTTGGAAAAGTTCTGGATGGAATGTATATGCCATGGAGACTCCGGTCAGCAGTGGCATGAACTCTGGGAATATTCATAACTGACAAAGTTAACTGTCAGTGAAGTTGTTTAGACTGGAGTTTGGGTCCAGAGTTTAGGAGTGGCTGAAGAGTTTTGGGTGGGAAGGTCACTCCTGCATTCCATCCCAGGCTTTTCCCTAAATGTAGTGCACCTGTGTGTGATAGTTAAAAAGCACAAGCTAAGCTAGAGAGGGAGTCTCTCTCTCAGTGTGTGGTTGGATTGTGCTGAGGTGTGGTTGGACAAGAAAGACTACTGAGACTCAAAGTGTGAGATTTAAGAAAAACAGATGTTATTTATTTTATTGTTATTGTTTTGCCAAGACCGGCTGAATTTATGTTACATTGTTTTTTTCTGTAAATAAACTTCTGAAAAGACCCTGCTTGCAGTATATTATTGAACAAGACTACCGCAACCAAGTGAGTAAATCCCTACAATGAAATATCCATTAAGATTTATCTGGCAGTGGTCCTAGGCTCAAATCCACTCAGGGCATCATCTGCATAGAGTTTGTATGTTTTCTCATGTGTGCTTGTGAAGGTTTAGGGCAGGGATAGGCAAACTTCTTGGAGAAGGGAGCCACTTCGCTCCTTCCTCCAGCCGCGACAACTATTTGTGAGCCGCTGGAGGAGGGAGGAGCGCACTCTCCCGACCACATGACCTGCCGACGGCCAATCAGAAGAGCCGTCAGCGGTCATGTGTGGGGCTTCGGAGGTGCAGTCCAAGTCACAGCAAGGCTGCTAAAGAGCCACAAGTGTCTCGCGAGCAGCTCTTTGCCGACCACTGGTTTAGGGGGTTATTCACTAAAGTCAGAATTGTTGCGTATAGGTGCAAATTCGCCAGATAAAGACAGTCACAATAGGCTGCTACTGTCGCAGTCGCGTCTTTATAATGAGAATATTTTCGCAGTAGCGACTTTATTATGGGAAAATTGTCACAGTCTTAACTTAAAAAAATTGTCGCGACTTTACAATTGGGAAATTGTCACAGATTTTCTATGGTAAGCTGCTGTTTGAGAATTTGACAGTCGAATTCTCACCTTAGTGAATAACCCCCCTGGGGGGGGGCTCTGTAAGCTTTTCCAAGGAGGCCTGGGGGGATGAAGTGTGTTATAACCTGGGAAGAGGTCTGCTGTGAATCTAAAAGCTTACAATTTAGATAACTCTTGGATCTGGAGAATTTGTCCATTTGGCTATTCATCAAGCATTGGAGTCTGAAGTAGTGAATTTGGCAAGGTGTACTCTGTCACGTTTGCTGGGTGACTTTGCCAGATCAAAGTGCCGAACTAAGGGGATGACGGCAGAGTATCAAGTGACCATAAAGTCTGTGACCAAGTGACAACATAAACAAGGGATATGTATTATGCTATGGAAGTTTCCTCTATTCATGTTTTGGACATCTGAATCATGAGAGAGTCCTATTCTGGCATCAGGATCCATTCCTTCATAGCGAGGTCCGTTGTTATCCCTTAAGGCCTGGTCTATTTTCCATCTACTTTGGGATCAGGATCTTTTCCATCCTAGTGGTGTCCAGTATATTACTTAAGGCCCAGTTGACTTTTGGCATCTGGTGAGCAGATTATTATGCTTAACAAGTGGTGTCATTCTTTCTTAAATATATTTTAATATACACATCTTTTCAGACACATTGTTTTTTGGCACGTTTGGGCAATATCACTCTTTCATTGATTGATTTTTTGATAAGGCACTATTAGTGCCAATTTTTTTGCGCTTTCCTCCCTAGTTGTTTGTATTTGTCACAATTGAAGTTTAGAAGCGCACTTCGTTTTAGAGGAGGCTGCAATCACCATGTTTTTGGACTTTTTTACTAATTCACAACCAAAAAAATTTTTTTTCTCTATTTATTTCACACGCATTATGTTCTTATATTTTTTATAGCGCCGCTTCATTTGTTTGCTTTTCAAATCATAAACAATTTAAAACTTCCAATTAAATATCTCGAGATTGTCATGAAAAATTTGGTCCCTGCAAAAACTAATATTGTGTAGTGATCTCTATTCTAAAACTGAGGTTAATTTACTTTACACGGAAGCACCCAGTGGTTTGCTTCTGGGTCTCATAACGAGATAGAGTTCCCCATAGTAACTAATCAACAATTAAATTGTTTTAGAGACTAGTGAGTTATAAAATATTTTATACTGAAGCAGATGGAGCAAGAAAATCAACGTGTGTTAGGTTTAGTCAAAGCCTCTAATTGGATCAGAATACTAACATTTCTGGGATTCTGATGTGAATCACACTGCAAACCACTATATATTAACAAATGAAGAGAGGGTCATCTAATAACACATAGGAAAAGCTGAACCACTGAACCAAAACTTTATTCAAAAATAAATTGGAAGAGATGCTAATATATCAATGTTAAGCTTTATTTGAAGACAGTAGAGACTCTGGTAGTAAAGTTTATTTTATGATTCCTGTAAACATAAACAATAGTTACTACAGTATGTCAGTGACATTTCATCAGATGTGGGTAAGAATTTTATTTTGTGAAAATATAACATGAAAAAATGGTCAGCAAAGTAAAAAGAAAACCCTAAATATTTTTACCATTTTACTAGTAGAAGGATTGGGGTAAAGGCATTGGTCATACCTGATGGAGTTTCCCCCAAAACGTTGTGTAGATGTTTTTTCATCTGCAATAAATGGAGTAATTCTAATTTTTGAGCAACTGCTACTTGTTTTTTGATGAGGCCATTGGTCCAATAAAAATTAAAAATGATCTGGTTTTATTGAGTATTGAGAAGACAAATGCACCAGTTAATTTTTTTTCTCTTAAAATGAGTAATCAGTGTCTGCATACTTACATAAACATATAATTGTGCTCACCATGTCAGTTAACACTTTGTGATAAGATTAACTTTGCAAAATTTCAATACAATGGGCAAAATTAATTAAACTCAGAAAGAATACTCTGGGAGTTATTCACTAAGGTGCGAATTCAACTGTCGAATTTGCAAACAGCGGATTCCCATAGCAAATCCGCAACAATTTCCCCATTGTAAAGTAGCGACAATTTTTTAATGTTAAGATTGCGGCAATTTTCCCATTATAAATTCGCAACTGTGACAATATTCTCATTATAAAGATGCGACTGTGACAGTAGCAGTCTATTGTGACTGTCTTTACTGGCGAATTTGCACCTATACGCAACAATTCGGACTTTAGTGAATAACCCTCACTTTGAGTCTTTCCGAGTTTACTGAGAGAAATCTCTCATTGTTCTCGTGAGATTTCTTTTGAGATTTCGAGATCAAGTTTTTTGATCCTGATTTTTAAAAATTTTCGATGGAAAGGTAGCCATGCTACTAATGGAAAGGTATGGCTATCTTTCCATCAAAAAAATTCTCGAGATCTCGAAAAATCTCACGAGAACAATGCGAGATTTCTTTCTGTAAACTCGGAAAGACCCAGAGCGATCTTTCTAAGTTTAATAAATTTCCTATAATATGTTAAGATAACAAAAATAAAACTGGAAATTTATATGCAGTCCTATAGAATAACCTATTAAAATATTATAAAATGCATTGTGTTGACAAATGACAAAATCAGCTTTAAAAAACTGACAAATCAGCTCTACATTTGTAATTGTCTAAAATTTTACATAAATTTGTGATGATGATGAACAAAGCAACTTATTTTTTTTATAGATTTTTTTTTATAAAGTTGAACTTGATGAACATGTAACTTTTTAAAACATTACTAACAATATAAATGTGCCAGATTGGTAAGTTGTTTTTAGAAATACTAACTCAGTTTTATCTATGTTTTTATTGTTATAGCTCATTGCCATCTTCTGTGGTATTTTTTTAATGGATCAGAAGATACTGTAGATCAGGGGTAGGTTACCTATGGCTCTTGAAGCAGATGTGCCTCTTTTGATGGCCGCATCTGGTTCTTTGACTGTAACAAGCGGTGCTCATATGGAAGCACCACTCATTACCGTCTGCTGGCTAATTGCCAGCAAGTGTTGTAGAGACAAAGCTCTCTTAGTGCTTCCGGGTTGCTAGCCAATCCAGAGCCATTTATGTCACCACGCTTCTTGGTTGCTATCCAATCTGGAGCCGCTGACGTCACGTATGTGATGTCACATATGACGTCATATGATTCAAAAGGGCTGAGCAGAGCCATATTATATGGCTCTCTCAGTCAAAAAGGTTGCAGACCCCTGTTGTAGGTTATAATCTTGTACCCAAAGAGGGAAAACATTTAGGGGGTTATTTATTAAATTTTTTTTTTAAAACTCTGCAATGTGGGGAATTTGCTACCAATTTGTAACGATTACGATGGTCACGGTCTTATGGATCTCTTCAACATTGTGAGGATGATGTCACTGCCCTTCACTGGAGGAATTTGCATCACTTTGCATAACTCCAATTCCAACTATTGTCAGACTGACTATGCTGCACTAGGCTTCCAACAGCAGTTTATCGAGCCAGATCTCACATTGTTCTTGTGAGATTTTTTTGATTTTTTCTGTTTTGAGTTTTTCAATCTCGATTTTTCAATGGAAGGGTAGGCATACTTTACATTAGTAGTATGGCTACCTTTTTATAAAAAAAATCCAGATAGAGAAAGTTGGGATCGAAATATCCAAAAAATCTCGCAAGAACAATGCGAGATCTCGCTCTATAAACTCAGAAAGATTGAGAGCAGTCTTTCTGAGTTTAATAAATTTTGCCCATTTAATAAGTTACTACATTAGGTAAATTCGCCCTTAATTCGCTCCTTAGTCTAAGCCTGGGAAACTCTAGCCTACAATGTTTGAGACTTAATTTATGGAAGGTACCATAAGGTTTGTTGAAAGAAACGCTGTAAAAGGTTTTGAGAAGAAATTCATTAACTGGATATATTCATTTTTTTTGTGTAGAAATCAATAAACAAAATCAGTTTAGGAATTTAGGGATTGTGATTTGTGGATTTTTGCATTTCTTGGTTTGCAGGTTATTTTTCAATGTATTCATCAAATGTGCTTGTCATTGGGGCTTTTTTTGTAGCAAATTGCTCGCTTTTTTCAAAGAAGAAGTTGGAAAGCTGGATAGTGGTGTCGTGATATTGCCCATTTAGATATTTCAAGTTAGGTTTTTGATATAGTGCCACATATATTATATTATTAAAGTACAGACTAAAGTTAATTTGTCTTGAATATTATGTACTATTTAGTAGGATAGGCTGATGATAAAATGAATGAAAGAAAGTTCATTGTATTCTAGGGGCCTTATTGACTAAAGGCCAAATAGTCACATAAAGCTCTGAATTTGATTCCTTTTGCCACTTCCCCATATTTGCTTATTGATCAAACTCTCCAATGTGCAACCAAATTGGGGCAACTTATGGAGCATTTATTATTCTCGTACATGTGTCCAGGTACTTCTACTATTGACAGAGGTGGAGTGTGTTGGATAGAGTGAATGAGACTAGGTGTACTGCTCTGAATTCACCCATTTGCCAGATCAGAGTGGCAAATTGAAGGGGCTGATGGCAGGGATCCGCTTTCTATTTCTATTTGACTGACTATGCCACACAATGAATCTGACAGCAATCGCCGTTGTCCAAGTTTGACAAGTCTATTAGCCGCTTAGTCAATAATGAGAGGTGAATTTGCGACTATTTCAGATATGTGACTGGAATTGTAGCAAGGTTAATTCAACAGGTGAATTAATATTTTAGTCAACAACATTTTTAACATATTGTCTATTACAGGGGTTGTCAAAGTTGTTTGAGGAGGGAGCCATTTCACTCCCTCCTCCAGCGGCAACAACTATCTTGTGAGCCGTTGGAGGAGGGAGGTGTGCCCTCTCCCGACCACATGACCACCGACGGCCAAGCAGAAGAGCCGTCTGCGGTCGTGGCTTTGGCAGTGCGCTCCAAGCCACAGCAAGGCGGCTAAAGAGCCACAAGTGTCTCGCGAGCCGCACTTTGCCGACCTCTGGTCTACTACATTCCAACTGAAGATACATTTGTAAAATGATTTTGCTAGGATCCTTTTGGCGTACATTTAAATGTAAAATTGTGACTTTCTTTTACACCAAGGCTTAATTTTCATAACATTAAAAAAATTCAGTTTTGTTTTGAATGGGGCAATAGTGTTGCATGTTTCTGTATTAAAAAGCTTATTGTTGCATTTTTCATCCTCAATTACATTTGGACTTTCCTGCCAATATTTAAAAGGAATTGACCTTAGGATAAAACATGTAGCAATAAAAAGCTAGAGAAATTGCATAAAATTATGAAGATACAATGCTTTTGTGTTTTGGATTATTTGTTTTCGGGTAATCTGATTCATAATGTCTGTAAGAAAATATTGTGTTTGGCTATAATGTAGGGTTTAAGGAAACTGTAGTTGCTAGTACATAGCATGCAAACAAGCTTGTGTCCAATTATAGAGCTGTATAATTTAGCATGTTACATTGACAGAGTTATACTGTGTATTGCAATAGAAAAATAGCATATATTGTATACTTTACAGGTTTTGAAGGCATCTGAGCAATTTTGAGCTGTTGTCTAGTTTCATGAATCATATAATCTTTTAAAAGAGATTATATTTATTACTGTAAACTGATTACAGGTATAAGCTCAGACAATAATATTGTGCTTTCCTTTTGACCTTAGGCTGGCGGTGAAGGTCATTTAAATTATAATGCAATGCATTGATTAGGATGACAGGATTTCACAATTTTCTTCTCATCTTCACTAGTGTGACTTACACTCCATAACAGAAGATATATCATTGATTTTATTTTTCCTTTAACTATTTCCTGTATTTGTTGAAAGAGCTCACAAATCCCTTCTGGGTGATATATTACAGTGGTTTAAAAATGTATTTTCAGGTGCCAGATTTCCAACACATGTTGATTTATGAGCTATTGGCATATCCATATTTAGAAGACCTTTAGCTTTTAGTGCAGTTCACTTGTGAGTTTTCAATGCTAATGCAATTTGTATTTCACATGACAGAGCAGTTGCGGAGCCCTATACTTTTTTTTTTTTTTTTCATAATCATGTTAAAACAGGACAATGTAAGATGTGATGGAATGGAGCCAGTGGAATTCATCAACAGGGGCAATTATTTACACAGGGCTAGTAACCTACAGTATCACATCCAATCAGAGGTTGGCTTAAATTGTTTTAGCTCCCCCTATATTAGTATATACCAATCACTATAGGTTACTAAACCTCAGTTAACAATTGCCCTTGTTGATAAATCCCGTTTTGTTGCCTTGGAGCCAATTAGTAAGGTAAAGGTATGGCTGTAGAACTTTCAGAACTACAGCCCATATTGCATGTTTGGTCAAACCTTTGATAGAAGTAGGGATGCTTGCTTCCCTTTATTTTTTTCTATTTGTAGTACATGCGAATTGCTGCAGTTGTCTGGTATTATCTTGTTAACAAATTCTATCTCTGTTGTTATTCTTTGTTCATTTTCTGTTGATGATTTGTCTAAATGTGATCCCATTGACTCCTATAGTGTGCACTGTTATCTCCGCTTGACCCAATTCCTCTTAACAGCACCCCTCATTTTCCTTTAAATAAAACACCATTACACACGAGAGATGGGTGAAAATAGGCCGCAGCTTTATTAACCATTTCAACAATTAACCTTTTAAAACCAAATAATTAACATGATGCCTGCCCGCACAGTTTAAATGATTTAACCATGGCAACCCCTTATCCCACCATTCCTTTACCTTCAGTGATGTGGCAATTATTTACAGGGTAACCTATACCTCTCCAACTTGGGCACCTGCCTCCTCCTGCGCACCATGCACCCCTCATCTCACCCCTTGAGATGTTAATATACGGCAGGCATTTTCCTTTCCACCACCAGCTGTGACAATCCATTCTTCTTTCCACATTTCTTTCCTTTCCACTGGCCACCTTTGGATGCTTGATATACCTGGGGAGGGAAAGTGGGATGCCCTGCTTTCCCTCATCTGCCTTCTCTCTCTCCCTCTTCTTCCTATAAATACCCCTAATCCACTTCCTGCCTTCCTTGCTTCGATTGGCCCACCCTGGAGTCAATCACCCCCTCCCCTTATTCTTCTCAGTGGGTATCTTTTATAATAGGTTGTAGGGTTTCACTCAAAGGTTTCCGCAGTCTTGTGGTATAAACGTAATGCAAATAGTGTCTTTCTGGAAGGTTCGACTTTATTTACACAAAAAAAAATGAACTTAAATACAGCCTTATTTGGCAAAACAAAAAAAACATAAACAGTTCAGGTTTTCACACCAACTTATAACTTCCCCCTTTCCAGGAATCCCTCTCCTTTAGGGTCTCAAGGGTCTTTTTAGTCCAGCCACACCACTGTGCTTTCTTAGTCTGTTTCCAAACGAACCCCACACACAGGGTTTTTCCACCAGCCTTTTAACACTGTTCTATTCTACAGTTGGAGCCAATCTTAAGAACTGGGCGGTACTCCAGCCATATGAACAGAGTGTGGGGGAAACATATCTTCCCTCCCACAGCACACCTTTATATCCACTACATGGTATATACAGTATAATAAGTATCTCACTTGTCACTGTGGCCCTTTTACAGATATTTAAATTTTTCAGCATTAATGTTTTTTGATTATACCTGTATTTTTACCAGAACATACCTTATTCTAGTTATTTACTATCTCTGTAAAAAGGCCTTAATTCTTTCCCCATTTTCTTTTTAATATATGTTTACTTAAAGACACTTTGTTTGGTGCCCACTAATCAACCAGTTACTTTTCACATTATTCATTATCCCAGTTTTTAGCAACCTGATCTGTTATTATCATTGACTGTTTTTTCTCCACAGTAACATCCTGCCTTGTACTGCCCCTTGTCATTGCCAACCAAATTACTTTTGGAGGTGGAAGTCATCATTTCTATCAGAGTTTCTCTAACTGAAATAAAGAATTGGTGTCAGTGGTACACGACTGTATCTGCAGTGAATGGGAGAGATGACCTTGACACCCCCAAAAATTACTTTTCTTGTATGGAGTTGTCACAGTAGTTAATGTAATGTACATTCCCTCTAATGACTTTTCATAGTAAACATGGCTTATTTCCAGTTTATTGCTATAGCACTGACTTCGTCCAAGCTGATTTTCAGCATTTGTAAGTAGTTTTCCAGAAAATATGTCCTTGACTCTTTGCAGCTAATATTTAAACATATCAATGACAGTTGCTTCTAGATTGTATCAAGTTCAGCATTTCTCAGCCTTCTTCCTGCTGTAATTTCTCAACATCAGCCTTTGTCTTTATAAGTCAGCAATTTGTTTAATCAAGGGTGGGATATTTATGCTATGTGTGATTTTATTTTATTAAATGTAATGTATTATTATTTGTTAGTATCAAACTAAAGCTGAATGGAGGAAGTCCTCCTAATTAAAGTGCTAAGAGGGGCATTGCCTGTTAGAATGATAGCTCACTAGTAGCCATGATACATTGCGGAGTGGCCAATAGCCTTCACTGTATGCAAAGTGCAGGGCCGGTTTTAGGCAAAATGGGGCCCTGGGCAAGATTTCGATACCGTACTAACGTCACAGTTTAGTAACTGAATACACATATAATAATTTTAAACTGTA
>WMED01011329.1:0-14640 GCA_019650415.1 Pipa parva | reverse complement strand
ACAACTGACTTCAGATTCAGCTTAGTGTAAATTGTGAATATCAAACTGAAACAAAGTAAAGCAATTAGCCTTTTCATTTTCACTTGTTCCTTGTTTAGGACGAATGAACGGAGGAGGCCTGGTAAAGGCTAACATATTATTTTTGAATGAATGAATTGCATATTTGTGTACACTCTGCTGTGCATAATATATGGTACTACAGACAGTGCACACACAATCAAACCAGAAGCATTGTCACAAAACACATTTAAATTGAGAAAATATGCACTGCAGTGTCTGTTACCAGAAACAGAAACCGGAATTAGGAATGAAATATAAGTTAAAAAGCCTGCCATAAAGTGCCTATTATTATGACAACTGTAGGATGTAACTATTGCTGAAAACAAATCCAGAGAGGACTTTAATAATATGTCATGTAGGCTCTCCACTGCAAGCTAAGCCAATACAATTGTATTACAGCTATAAAGCGAAAGTATTGCAATAAAGCTTTCCAGGCTTGTAGAACAAAGTCTATTATAGCAAAAAGGATCCAACTATTGCTGGAGGTTTTGCACCATCGTCATATTCATCTCACAGTTTCATTTAAACTTCTGTATTTAATATGTCTGTCATATTCTATAATCTGCAAATCCCTTTCCCCTATCCTTTACTTTAATTCTTTTCCATCTCACTTCGGGGGATATTTCCCTAATACTGTGTCCTGCCACATTCAATCTTCTCCTTTGCTCCTTTCTACCAATGGTTCACCCCCTTCTAAATTTATTTCCTCTACACTTCTCCCTCATCTTATCCTCTTCCTCTCCTCAGACCATTCAGTTTAATGTATGGTCACTTCTACAACTGATACTTCAACCTATTTACTACAGCAGATCTCAATCTTCCCCAAGTCATTTTTTTGTGGACTCTCTTAGGTTTCTCTTCTACCCTCAGACAGGTTGTAGAAGTTGAGTCGGCATTCACTCCCACTGTCACTTCGTATGCATCCCTAACCCAATCTTTTTCTAATTCTCATATTTTGATGTTTATGCCATGCTATTTTTTCACCCCCCTATCTTTATATATCTCTCTCTGCCATAACATACAGACCTCCCTCTGCCTCTTCACCTGCCTATCTTGCTTTCAGGCTATAAGACCTGGATCTCCTTGTTTTTTTTTTTTCTTTTCTAATGCTAGTCTCTTCTTTCTCTCAAAGCATTTTGTATTCATGGTACAGTATTTCAGCATAACTGGTAGTTCTATTATTAAATACAAATATTAATGTATATTTTATCATACTGTGAAAGAGCTCAATCACTTGACTAGTGTAAGAAGGTGGTCAGGCATTTCTTTCTTACCAGGTAATATAATGACAATTTATATATAGATTTTAGGAAGTGATACAAGTCTGGCAAACCAACTAAATAAGGAAAGTGACCCTACTGTCCCCGTTCTCCCCTTCTTTAATGTTTTAATTTAGGGAGGCAATTTAGGAAGAACCCACATTTTAAAAAACACAAGGAATTGAGGGTCAAATTAATATTTTTTCAGGCAAACAGTAAATTATGGCTATATTGAGACACATGCTTACAACTTAGGTACTAGAATATAGACAACAAATAATTTTATCTGGGAGAACATATTTTATACCATAATCTACAATAAATCAAATGAAGAATGTGGACATCTCTAACCTGGGCTTTGTAAACCAATGTTGCTTTTTAACACCCTGTAAACAGCATGAGATTTAGAGCCTGACTCAATGGCAGGCAGCAAATTCTAAATAAACAGAACGGAATCAATAAAGTCTAGCCTGGTGCACGTTAACCTGCTCACCTGCATTATATTATTGTAAGCTTCCTCCCTCTCATAGACAAACATTATGACTATAGCAATGGTTCGTTTCTTGGTTGTTAAAATGTGTGTTGTAAATAGTGTTTTTTTTCGTTTGTGTCAAATAATTCCAACGCTCTATTTAATTTAAACATGGGCACACTGACCACATGTTAATTATGTGTAAATCACACAGTCATCCTAATGACTCAGGGGGTCACAGTAGTCAAGTGTAGTTTTTCGCACTGTACTAATTAATCATTTCCATGTTGTGGGTATTGGGGTTGTGATCAAGCTGGGAATAGGATCCATATGCTTTATGGGCAATGGACTAATTTATTTAACCTTTAGAGAAATTAGAGAAATGAACCCAAATATTGAGGCATCTTGGGGTTATTTATTAAATTCCAAATTGTTGTGTATAGGCGGGAATTCACCAGCTAAAGACAGTCACAATAGGCTGCTACTGTCGCAGTCACGTTTTATAATGAGCATATTGTCACAGTCACAACTTTACTTTGGAAATATTCTCGCAGTTGCAACTTTAAAAATTGTTGTGGTCGCGACTTGTAAAATGGGAGAATTGTTACAGTCTCGGACTTGCTATGGGAATCCGCTGTTTGAGAATTCAACAGTTGAATTCTCACATTAGTCAATAACCCCCAAAGACTCAAGTGGGTTATTCACTAAGGTGCGAATTTGACTGTTGAATTCGCAAACAGCGGATTCCCATAATAAATCCGCTACAATTTCCCCATTGTAAAGTCGTGACAATTTTTTAAAGTTAGGATTGCGACAATTTGCCCATAATAAAGTCGCGACTGCGACAATATTTTCATTATAAAGATGCGACTGCAATAATAGCAGCCTATTGCGACTGTCTTTATCTGGCTAATTCGCACCTAAACACAACAATTCAGACTTTAGTCAATAACCCCCAAAGACTCAAGGTTCTGAAAAGTGAGCTAGCTGGATCCTTTTCCTATACAATACAAAATGTTGACCTATGCTAAAACCCATAGCAGACTCCAAGTACCACATGGGGGGGATATTTAGAAAAGTCAAAAAGTTTTTCGACCTGTTAAAACTGGTGAAATATTGGTAAGATCTCGCTATTGGCGATTTCACTGCTTTATAAAACTGTTCTGTTGAATTTTATTGCCAAAGCATTCTTTATCTTGGCAAAACCCATCATTCCCATTGGAGTTGGTTCAGTCATTTAGCCACAGACGGATTTGTTTTTGTGTCGAAGAAGAGCTCTAATATCTATATGAAATGGAAGCAGCACTGAAAACACTGCAAAGTGGGCTGGTTCCAATTCATTTATAGCAATTTTCTTTTAATATTGGCAATTTATTTAACAGCCCTATATACAAAGCAGCAGAATTGGGAAGTTCAGCAAAGTGAAAAATAGTGTTGGAAACTTTTCATAAACCACAAAATGAACTGAAAAAGTCAAAATCTTTATCCATTTCCAAAGATATACTTGTATGTGAAAGGATCAGGTTGCACACCTGGATTCCATATCATATGCTGGTGGATAAATCGTGTGCCACAGGTGCCAGCTTATAGAATGTTGTAGATACAGAACTTTGCTGCAATAACTGCTAATTTGACTACCAAATTCAGAACTGTAAAGTTGCACAGCTTTCTACCTGCAGGGTCAGAGGATCAGCAGCTGTGATCTTCTTCTAGTTGATTTTTCCTTTATAAAGGTGTTTTTTGACTTCATACACAATGACATCAGAATACAGTACCTGTGTAATATTAGGATATTACATGTTTGCACTGACATTCATTTGCACCATACTGGTTCTTATTTATTTTCGATTTGGCCATCTTTTTATGGTTACCTGAAACCTACATCTTTCATTTCTCTGATTTACACTCACATTGTACCGAGCGAAATTTATTAAACTCGGAAAGACCACTCTGGGTCCTTCCGAGTTAACAGAGGGAAATCTCGCATTGTTTTCGCGAGATTTTTTTTTTTTTTTCTGAGTTTTCGAGATAGAGTTTTTCTATCTCGATTTTTTAAAATTTTCGATGGAAAGGTAGCTGTGCTACTAATGTAAACTATAGCTACCTTTCCATCAAAAAAATTTTGAAAAATTGAGATAGAATAAGTCGTTCTCGAAAACTTTAAAAAAAATCTTACAAGATTTTATTCGGTATGAGTTTAATAAATTTCGTCCTAAACTCACATTAACATTGCTTACCTGAAGCAGTTGTAACATTCAGCTATTTCATCTTTTTTATATTTTTTTAGTGGCATCCTTTCCCTTTTAACTATTTTGGGTACATTTAATATATAGTTATGTTAACAAAAGCAGAATGCATATACTCAAATGTCTGAAACACCAGAGAAGTCACTATGTGAAATTATAAAATGTGACATTTTTTAACAATTCAGGAAGGCAATACTGTTTGAAACTGGCAATGACCAATATCCCACACTCAAGATATTCCTTGAGAAAATCGTAAAACTCCACAGTGAAAATTACTGCCAACACTGCCCCAATAATTTATGAATATGGTGTGGGAATTCCTGTAATAAGACAATGCTGGAGTTCATAATGTTCTAAAGATTCTACTTGTGTATTACAGTGAATTGACCTAAGGTTAAAGGTCATAGCATACTTGTTCTCAGTAACTCTTGAAGTGTTAAATTGTATAATTAAATGCTGAGGGATCAGGCTGCACATCTCTGTCTGAAAAAGCAGTAGAATGGGCAGATGAGTTGCAACATTATACAAAATTTTCTTTTCAGTAACATCATATTCAACTGAGAAATTTAATTAGTCTCCTGCAGTATCCATAAAATGTGAATAGTATTTCTCTGACACAATGCCCTTTTACATGTTAAGCCAGTGGGTGGAAGGTTCTAGTTTCGGGGAGGAGTAACACCCTGAGAAGGATACATAGGAGCCCCATTACAGGAAGTTGGGGGGAGACAAGAGAGACATTCAATGCAGGGAGTTGGATAGTGAGCTGTCCCAGTGTGATGTGACTGTAGAAGACTCATGATGGAGAAACCCAAGACAATGGCCGCTCCAATGGGACGTAGTGGGAGCAGCAAGAAACAAATTTAGGAGACCCTGTACAGTTGAGCTATCCTGGGTGAGGATGCCTTGGAGCCAGGTAAAGAGGAGAAATATTTAATGCGTTTTCTGAAACCAGTGAATAATAGTGTAACTTACATTGGAATGACTGTCTACATTTAATAAAGAGGATCTGTTAATTGCAAAAGTATCCTGGAATGGACAATGCTTTTATTACCTGTTATTTTGGAAGGCCTGAGGTGGAGGAACAGATCTATGTAAGTGTCTTTTTGGGAAAGGGAGTACACATTCATTTTATTACTTTTTCACTAACCGGGTGAAGGGAGGAGGGGAAGAGAAGATCAGTAGGTCACGATGCAAACACTAAAATTTTATTATACCCCCTCACCCCTGGCCCTGGGTTACATCTAAGCTAGGGATAGTCTTCTTCCACAGGACTCCTCCATGTAACATCCCCCTAGGGCTTTCTACCCCAGGAATGTCTTCACTCTCTCAGGACCACAGCTATAGCAATAGCTCTGCAGGACAACATTTGCCCTAGGCACACCTAGAGGTCACCTACCCCCACGTACCCTTTACCATACAGCAATATGTCTCACTGGATGGAACCTCCCCTCCAGCAAGCTGGGAAAGAGTGAACACTTTTACAAAGAGGCAAATTCTCTATAAAGCCTATATTAACTCTTCCAGAATTGGCTGCCGCTTTCTCTATGTTATATGCTGCTCCAGTATGCTGCACACAATGTCATCCAGAACACTGAAACATACCATATATTACATATTACAACCACTTCACACAACACCCTTTTATACAAAATTAGTGTCATTTTATCTTAGCATGTTACATGCCTCTAACAAAAACAGCATCTATAGCTAAAGTCGTAATGATACCTTCTGTGCAGCAGTGGAGTGCCTGCATCTTTCTAATACCAGATTTTCATAGAACCTCTGACCTAATTCTCAACAGTTTGTAGCAGACACGATCGGTTAATGACTAAAACATTAAAGTCAGTACTTTTACTTCCACATTAACGAACCTTGTAAAGCGTTTTATTTTAAACAGTGCTAAATATGGCAAGTTTCTAAAAAAAAAATTTATAAGATTATTGAAGCCAATGACAATGAGACTTACAATATTTTTTTTTTATTATTATTTACACAATAAATGTATTGTTTTGACAGAAGGCTGATAAATGTGCCAGTTGTGCGATTTTGCTGCTTGAGCTTTGTATAAAAGTGCCCCAAATGTAAACAAAAAGAATCATTTTTCACTGTCAATGCACAATGTGTCACATTTCTGTTGTCACAATGAGCTGGAGTTTTTCATTTAATCATAGCCCAGGGGAAGTCTGTTGATGGCCTGCCACACAGCTTGCCGCTGTTGACAAAGAGTTTCCCAGTTTCTGCCAAAGTCACTATTCTTCCTCGTTGAACACTGAAGTGCTATCTTTCTTTCCACATTGACTGCATTGTATGATAAAGAGCAATTTCCTTTCCAAGTCAGTATCTTCCATTATACAGAAAATCCATTAGAGTATCTTTAAATCACATTGTGTTATCCTCTACTTTAATATTTAATTGATCTGCCTTTACTTATTTTTTTATTGAAAATTATTTATTTTTAAATTGTTTTTTTTTTGTAGCATGAACTAAGACATGTATTAATTTTTTTTTTAAATTAAATGAGTAGTAAAATTATACATAAAAATGAGGCACCTAAAATGATACCCAGAGGCAGACTAAACTGTGTTTACATGGGTACAGGAGCCAGTGCAAAGCTCTGCCCAATTATAAAATCGGCAGTGCAAAAGAGCCTATATGTAATCACGCTCATTGTGCCCCAATGAGAATGCTCCTCTCACCATCAATAAGTAAGAAGCACAATGATGACATGTACTGTTTTTTGCATAATGGGGTGGAGCTTCCTGCAGGCTCGTGCTGGCTCCTGTACCCATGAAAGCACAGTCTAGTCTGCCACCATACACGGCAATGACAATACAGTTCAAGCTATCATTGCCATGTTTCATCTTAGACTCAGGTATTCTTTTAGGTGCCTCATTTTTAATTATAACTTTAGTTCCCCTTTAAACTCTACATATAGTCATATTTTTTTGAAACTGAGACTATTTCTAAGGTATGTTCCATTTGCTAATCTTGCTTTTTTGGACGATTACGCTTTTTTCTTGCTGAAACATATTGATGAATATAACAAACTACACTTTGAATTAAAAGTCAGCAATGTCAGTGCTACAGCAGTCTTTAAAAGAGGAGGGATGGAGCTTATTTGAAGCATGATTCTGTCTATGTAATTGATTATAAGTAATCCTCCAGATCCTATTAAACCAATCAATAGGAAACAATATTTTTAAATTAGTAGGTTGGTGGCTTTTAAAATGCAAATATTGATTTCTGTCCGTTGATTTGACAAATAAATGACAAGTAGATCCATTGTTCAGGGTCAAAGTTACAGTTTTGACCAAGAAGTGTTTGCCCGGCAGTAGAAGCAGGGTTGTGACTAAAATTAGGCGGCATAGTCTACTGCCTAGAGCACTGCCTGTGATGCTGGAGGGGAAGCACTGTCCTGTGGGCGCTTCTTCCCTCCCCCTGCTCTCTTAAGCACTTTCTCCCCAGCACTCCTCTTGACACTGACGTGGACATTTTAATTCTGTGTAATGTCTATGTTGTATTGAACCATATTCTTGTATGTATTTTTTTACATAGTGCCTATATAGAATGGCATACTGTCAAATGAACAGGAAACTGTAATGTTGCATGTATAACAGTCAGTATTGATGGTATAGTTCCCGGTATTGTCTGACTTGGCCCAACTGTAAAAACTATCCTTTACAGTTTCTAGGGTAGATACTGCTGTAATGCAAATCATTCCCCAGTGCTCCCCTCAGGGGCTGTCACTTCCTGTGAGCTGAATTTTTTTACAGGAAGTGACAGCCTAGGGGAGTGCTGGGGAAATACTGCTGTAGGGATATCTTTACTACAGCAGTGTTTAAGAGAGGAGAGATGAAGCATTGGGAGGAAGGGGGTGCCCAACAAGTTTCCAATGTAAAAGGGGGAAACAGTTGGGAAAGTTCTGTTCCCCTCCACTGCTGACATGAATGGCATACAACTTACTGATTTCTGATTGGCAGTGTACCAGTGAAGTCATTACTGATGTCACTGGCACAGTGCCAACTTTCCCCAGATTGGCTATGCACGGTGACATTTATCACAGGGGCCAACCATCAGGTACAGTGGAAGGAGAAGGAAGAGACATCCTTTGAGGGACCCAGGACCATGGGACAGGTTAAATGGGGGATATAAGGTTGGGACCAGCATAGTATGGGGGGAAAGGGGTGGTGGGACAGTATGGGGAAAAGAGGGTTGGGGGTAGAAAGAAGGTTTAAATTATCTTCTGTGCTGAAGTGCACTATATGGCTGCCATTGTGTGTTGTGACTTAGGATACTATCACAGAACTCCTGGATAAAAAAGAGGTCTGGTTAACCAAGCAGGAACTGGAAACTGATGGAAAGCACAAAGCAATTAAAAAAGAAAACTACAGAACTCCTGGTTATCCAACGGGGACTGGAAAATACACGTCATTTACAAAAAAAACTCAACAATCTAGGGCACTAACCCAAAGGAATAAATGTAATCCCTTCTGTATATACTACTGTATCATGAAATGACAGCCCTTGACTTGAGCGTACATTCCTGTCATTTCCACAGTGTACAGATATACATAATGTAAATACAATTCCGGTAAAAGGTAATACATCATCAAAACCTATTACATCCTTCACCAGGTAAAATCATTGTTTTTTCACATCCAATTAAAGGTGTCATTTGGTTTATGACACTTTTTTTTTTTTTATTATTATTATAAATAATTCATTTTCCATCTGCTTTTCACAAGAGATAACTAAGGCGGCGCATTATATAAAACACAAATGTCCCCAAATGACAAGGGGATTTCAGAACGTATCAATAATAATCATTGTGGTAATCCGGCAAAAGGTTTGCATAATTCTTTTATGGTTAATTAGGTTTAAGTAAATGCCTGTCTTTTTGCATGCTTCATTTGCATTAAGTAACAGTGGATTTTAGTGGCTTAATATATTCATTAGGTCACTGGGAATTAATAAATGCAAATGGTTATCTTTCCTTTGCTAATAAGGGTATTGTAAGCATTTAATACTTCATTTTTTGGTTTATTGTTTTTGCAAATCCCTAGGCCTAAGGGATCTCTCAGAACACTGCATATTGTAATTCCTGTTTATACATAAAGTTACATATTATTCCCTAATAACTCTATGTGACTGGAATGCACATGGTTAGGTTTTTTTTTTACCCACAAATGTTCTTAATTAATCCCGTTAGAACAATGTCTGTATAGACAGAAATAAAATATGGGGTATAGTGGAAAAATATTAATATTCTAGTTATGAAATACTTTATATCCTTATTGTTTATTATAATGTACATTTATAGTTAATAACATTTATAACATGCAATTTATATTTATAATAATATAAAATATTAAAGGGGAAGTAAAACTAAGACTAGAAAATGCTAGAGTGAATAACTGAGTCTAAAAGGACTTATATTATATTATATTAAAGAGTGCAATGAAAAAGAACAAGGTAGTTAACTGTAAATTGTATACAACATAATTAAGTTAAATTTAACCCAAAAAGGAAAAGGGTAAGTAGTGCTAAGATTATGAAAGTGCTATAATGAGGGTGATTCTAAGAGAACCTATATGTTTAAATAGAAGTGATAATGAGGTAGCACATAGTGCTGGTTAGAAAATGTGTTTGCTTATAACCAGAGTACAGAAAATTCTAAGCAGTGTCTAGCATTGATCATGCGAGTCCTCTATGACTTGGCGTCCAATCAATGGTGGGCGCTACTAAGGATTTTGGTTGACTGTCTTCTTGCACAAAGCACAGGTAGTTTGTCGGCAATGTGAGAAAAATTGCTGGTGGATGCCAGCAAATCTGAAAACAAAGGTGGAGTTCTCCTTTAATTCTAGACTTAATTCCTCACTGGTTTATAAGGGGTATAATATTAAAAAATAACCAATCAGCATATCCGTACAGATCAGGTAAAGTTACAAAGCCAAATGTGATGTTTTTCATTCTATTAAAGGCAAAATGTTCCAATATCAAGTGTATGACTACAAACAAGTTAAACCCAAGTGCTCAAATACAGGTTACGAGCAACAAAGATAACACGTGTACTTATACTGTATATGTGTGTGTGTGTGTGTGTGTGTGTGTGTGTGTGTGTGTGTGTGAATTCATAGAGCTAATAAAAAATCAAATCACAAAGCTAATTAGGGGAAAACATGTCACAAACTCAAATCAACAGCAACAAAATTGATAAAGACAGTGTCAGTTCTCAAAGACCACTTAAAATTCATGTATCCACTGAAAATGACCAACATCAAATTAAGTAAATTCCAGATAACCAACAATAGATCAATTAACTTCAAATCATTAGTACTGAAACTCCCAATCTATGTGGGCTAGTTGAATACTTAGCATGTGAATGGGACTATAGCATGGGGCACTGTCCCCCCTCTTTAGTACAGTAGGATAAAGGGAAAAGATAAAGGTTGAGAGTCTTGGATAACCCTCCAACCCATTCACCATAGCTTGGGGGGCAGGGATCATTACCATAAGAAGTTATCAGACTCTAGTCCCTTTTATAAACCCCTTATAGGTATGCAATGTGAGGGTCTAAAGTAAAGTTATAATTCCTTCTCATTCCTGTCAAAGTGCTCAGCCCCCATTTCTATTCCTTAGGTTAGAGCCTTAAATTACAATTTTATGGTGCTTCTCTATTCTGAAACCCTCAAATCCCTATAACTGCAATAATAGGGCTATAAAAACATTTTTTTTTATTTTCTGAGTTAAGATTCATGTCTCTTTATTAGGTATTTAATTAAATTATTAATTAATCTAATTCAATGGATATATTTGGGAAGGGGGTATGAGATGCTGTTTAGGGCTTCCTTGGTGTGGTTTTATGGTTTCTAAATAGGTCAATCCAGTGAAGCTCCATTGAATATATTTTTTTCTTTAGTTGGCTATGGAACTCTGAACATGAAGGGACGGTTGACCCCATTAAAATGATACTATTATTTTGGCACTAGAATTGGTGCTGGATAATCACACAACATACGATCCAAAGGACACTTGGGCTGTAGCCTCAACCCCTTTAAGAGGTTATGATCTTTGCTGTAAGGGGGCCCCCAGGTTACAGGTGGATCATGAACATCAGAGCTGCAACTGTGAAGTAGGAGACATGAGATGTGATGGAACAGGAACAGCAGACCCAAAGCAGGATCCCAGAGAAAACCACAAAGTCTGTAGTAATAGAATACAGTTTAGACATTAAAGTTAACTCAATTTCCAAGCCAATGTTTTTTTTTATAGTTTAAAAGCAGAATATAGCTGAAGAGAAGGGAGAACTCCTAGCTTGGTCAAAACCAAATTAAAATCTGAAATCTTAGTCAGTCACTTGCTATGGTTGGCTGACAAGTAGGTTCACTGTATTTTTCATTAACATATTTTCCTTGTATAAACTTAAATCAAAGAATCGAGGTAGGGGATCTATTCACTGTATAACAGAAGCAATTCTAGAAATCATTTTTAACTGATCCCTCTGCCTTGCCATATTTTCTTAGGGCCTTATTGACTAAAGGCCATATAGTTGCATAAAGCCCTAAATTCGCATCTATTCACCAGTTGCCCATGTTTGCTTACTAAGCAAACTCTGTGATATGGCGAATACGTAACCATGCATGGGTGACTGTGATAGTTGCAATCTTATCAAGCAAAAATTGGGAGCGGAGTAACCTTGAATAGGCTGCCATATAGTTCCTGCCTCCAACCTGCCCTATCCACTATGTACAATGTAGGTTCACAAAGTAAAGTAAGAGTAAACGGTGCTAGCGAGAAATTATAGGGTGGCTACATCATTTTATTCTGCTAGTGAATTACTTGTTTCAGGAAAGTTGCCCTTTATCAAATGATCCCATTTGTTTTGCATATGGGGCGCTGATTGACTAAAGGGTAAATTCATCTGTTGAATTCACCTTGCTACAATTAAAGTCGCATCACCAAAATAGACACAAATTCATTTCTCAGTACTGACTAAGTGGCGAATACACTTGTTGAACAGATGGACAGCGGTGATCCCTGTCACATGCGTAGTGTGGCGTAATCAGTGGGATAGAAGTAGGATGAGAAGTCATGAAGTGAGGCAAATTCAACAGGTGAAGTACAGTGATGTCAATCATATCCCACTAACTTTTACTATGTCACTTTCCATCAATTCCCCAATCGCCAGTCTGAAGTAGTGAGGTCAAACAGGAGAATTCGGAGCAGTACATCTAGTCGCACTTGCACCTTTTACAAACTTGTAGTCAGTAGTAGGAGTATCTGTGCACACAGAGTAATGCAAAGGACTCTTTTAGTCAATAAGGGAACATGGGGAGTGGAGAATAGATGTCAATTCATAGCTCTAAACGACTATTAGGACTTTAGTCAATGATGCCCTCTACCTGCTAGTTCAGGTCACATTTCATTTTTTTACTAAATCATATTTGAGGGTTGATATATTTGAGAAATGACATGTTTTTATTTTAATGTACAGATTATAGTCCATTTTTGCTTTATCAGCTGGTTAATTTTGCCTCCAGCAGATGGTCAATTAAGAGGTGAGTTAAATGCTGCCAATTCTTTTGCTCGTTGTATTTAATGGCTTTCAACAGATGGAAATACGGCACTTATGAACAACACCTAAACATGTGATCAGCAGGAAACGAATGAGCCTTGGCGGGCTACAGACAGACCGAATAGCTTAAAGCTCGAACAAACCAGTAATCAACTGTATGTCACAAAGGTAGGAGAAATAACTAGGAAACACACGGTTGAGAATTCTAGTTAAAGTTCTCATCGGGTACCAAGCGGGTTAGTGAATATTGCTGGGGGAGGTCATGCCCATCTCCCAAGCTCAACAGTCACAATTTTAAATGCTAATAAACAAAACAGCTCTGCTGCATTGGTTAATTTAGTATTATCACATTTTATTTATTTAACAGCAGCGTTGCAAAGCAAAGTCCATCCTGAGGTGTTGCTTTTTTGCTCTTTTGAAGCGGAGTGGACAGTGAGCTGAAAATCAGTATGTTAGAGTCCTAAAATTTAAAGCATAAAGAAAGTTTCTTTTTCAGAGACCAAATACAGTATATTACATTACATGATTAAAAGGGGGATGATGATTTGCTGGCCTGTATTGAAGTTACATCCCCAGATCATCCTATGGTCTATTGTAAACTACCCTTAATAGATGGTTAGTTACCAGCTAGAGACTCTGCTTACACTAGCTATAGTATGTACCCAGAAAGGACAGATACATGGATTTGGTATGGCCAGGGGCGGTTCTGGCCCTATTGATACCCTGGCCGAACCACCCCTTGACCTCCCCCCCGCGGCCCCATTCCCTGCGACACCCCCTGCCTTGTGCTGCCCCCCCCCTGCCCCGCACCCCCCTCTCACCTCCATCAGCGTTCCAGCAACGCACCTCCTCTGAGCACTTCTCCAAGTGAGATAAGATGAATGCGACGGCGCTCCTTAGATGCTTCGGATCTTGCCGGAAGCTGCCGAATACAGCCGACAAGACCCGAAGCAGCCAAGGAGCGCCATCACATTCAACTTACCTCATTGTGGAGAAGCGCTTAGAGGAAGTGCGTCACTGGAATGGTTGAGGAGGTGAGTTTAGCTATGGGCAATGTGGGCGACAGCGCCCCTCAAATAGATTGCGCCCTGGGCAGTTGCACACATCACCCATCACTAGAACCAGCCCTGGGTATGGCTAATGAATCTTATTGCTCTCCATAGTGGAAACAACCACTGCTATACTTCAAAGGGGATATTTATAAAGATAATTTTGACCTTTTCAATTTTTTGCCCCATGTATCAGAGCTTTTTGCATTTTCTTGCAATGTGCCAGACTTTTTGATTCCCTTGATTTATACAGGATGAAAAATAAATTGTTGATGTCAGTACAGATCGATATCACTGTTTTTCTCTGAGGTTCTCCTTCCACTATAGATCAATATAGATAAAATCTCTTGTTCTTGTATGTTGTTTAATGGTATTGTCAGTCTTTAATTTATAATGAAACAGATTAGATATAAATGTTGTCCTCCTTGACTTTAGGTGATTGTTCTGGGTAGCCAGTCTCTCTGTCTATTACTTGTTGTTAGCATTACCAAGAAGGACTTGCCTCCTTGGGACACATCTTCTCAAAACAATGAAAAAAACATAGAACGGTTCATTTTTTAGCTAATTCTGTAATTCTCAATAGGCTTAGGTTTAGGTTTGATAAAGCTAAATTTGCCGGCTTCCAGCATGAAAAACAACAGTAGGGAAATATCCCCTTAAGTGTTTAAGTATTAAAGGGCCAATAAAGCCTATAACAGGTGTTAAAATGGCAGGTTTAGGATTACTGGTTTTGTGTAATAGCCACAACAATAGAAGAAAAAACAAGCACTTAGAGCAGAAGCTATCATCTGTTCTTAGCCTTTCTTCCTATTTCCTCTGTGTATTATATGTGTGCAGCATTTAAATTACTAAGCAGCTTCTGACTCTGAGCTGTTTAGGATGATTTTCTTCATTTATTTTTTTAGATGGAGCTGCCTTGCACTTAGGGGGTTATTCACTAAAGTCCGAATTGGTGCGTATTGGTGCGAATTCGCCAGAT